>PVJN01001554.1:0-104397 GCA_004026805.1 Lasiurus borealis
TGGACAATAAAGAACATTATAAACTGATGTACAAAAGGATAGATACAGAGGTAGTAAAGCCTCAAACAGACTGAAATTATAGCAGGAAGATTAAAGTTAGGTGGGGTAGATGGGAGATCAATCAAGGGACTTGTATGCATGCATATAAGCATAACCAATGAACACAGACACTGGGGGGGTTGGGGTATGCCTGGGAGGGTGGGGGGGCATTGGGAGACATGTATAAAAAATTAATAAAAAAAAAAAGAAAAAAATAAATAAAATAAAAAAAAGTCCTGTATCCATTTTGAGTCTATTTTTTTATTTGGTGTAAGTGGGTGGTCCATTTTTATTTTTTTGCATATATCTGTTCAATTTTCCTAACACCGTTTGTTTAAGAGGCTATATTGAGTCCATTTTATGTTCATGCCTCCTTTGTCAAATATTAGTTGAGCATAGTGATTTGGGTGGATATATGGATTCACTATTGTATTCTGTTGGTCAATATGTGAGCCAGTACCAGTCTGTTTTGAGAACAGTTGCTTTGTAATATACCTTGAAGTCTGGTATTGAGATCCCCCCTACTTTATTCTTCTTTCTCAGGATTGCTGTGGCTATTTGTTTTTTTGTTGTTTTTTTTTTTTTTTTGTTCCAGCTGAATCTGTGAAGAATTCTTTCTAGGTCTGTGAAATATGTCGTTGGTATTTTAATGGGTAGTGCATTGAATCTATAGATAGCTTTGGGTAGTATGGACATTTTAATGATGTTAATTCTCCCAATCCATGAGTATGGTATGCTTTTCCATCTGTTAACGTCTTCCACTATCTATTTTTTCAGTGTCCTGTAGTTTTGTACATAAAGGTCTTTTACCTCTTTAGTTAGGTTTTTTCTTGGTATGTTAATTTTTTTGGTATGATAGTTAATGGGATTGCTTTTTTAGTCTTTCTTTCTGAAATTTCATTATTAATGTATAGAAATGCCACAGATTTCTTGGCATTAATTTTGTATCCTGCTACATTGTCAAATTCATTTATTAAGTCAATTAATTTTGGGATCGAGTCGTTCAGGTTTTTATGTACAGTATCATGTCATCTGCTAATAAGGACAGCTTTACTTCTTTTCCAATTTGGATGCCTTTTATTTCTTCTTCTTGTCTAATTGCAATGGCTAATACTTCCAGTAGTGTGTTGAACAGGAGAGGTGAGAGTGGGCATCCCTGTCTTGTTCCTGTTCTTAGGGGAAATGGTTTTCGTTTTTGCCCATTGAGTATGATGTTAGCTGTGGGTTTATCATATATGGCTTTTAGGATGTTTTGGTATGATGCTTCTATTCCCACTTTGCTGATATTTTTTTATCAAGAAAGAGTGTTGCATTTTGTCAAATGATTTTTCTGCATCAATTGATATGACTATGTGATTTTAATATCTCAATTTGTTTATGTGATGTATCACATTTATGATTTGCGGATATTGTACCATCCCTGCATTCCTGGGAAGAATCCTACTTGGTCATGGTGTATGATCTTTCTGATGTACTGCTGGGTCTGATTTGCTAGAATTTTGTTGAGGATTTTGGCATCTATGTTCATGAGAGATATTAGCCTATAATTTTCTTTCATTGTGTTGTATTTTTCAGATTTTAGCATTAGGGTGATGCTGGCTGCATAGATGGTGTTTTGAAGTGTTCCTTCTTCTTGAATGTTTTTGAATAGTCTGAGGAGCATAGATTTTCATTCTTCCTTGATGTTTGGTAAAACTCTCCTGTGTAGCCATCTGGTTCTGGGCTTTTATTTGCTGGAAGCATTTTGATGACTGCTTCAATTTCTCCCATAGTTATTGGACTATTGAACTGTTTGATTCTTCCTGATTAAATTTTGGAAGGTTATCTTTTCCTAGGAATATGTCTATTTCTTGCAGGTTGTCTAATTTGTTGTAATAGAGTTGTTCAGATTATTTTTTAACAATCCTTTTTATTTCCGCAGGGTCTGTTGTTATTTCTTCTCTTTCATTTCTGATTTTCTTTATTGGGGTCTTCTCTCTTTGCTTTTTGGTGAGCCTGGCTAGAGGTCTACAAATCTTATTTATCCTTTCAAACAACTAGCTCTTGGTTTTGTTGATCTTTTGAATTGTTTCTTTGGTCTCCATGTTGTTTTTCTCCACTCTGATCTTTACTATTCCCTTCCTTCTGCTTACACTGGGCATTTCTTGTTGCACTCTTTCTAGCTCTTTGATTTGTAGGATTAGATAATTTATTACCATTGTTTCCTGTTTTTTGCAGTAGGCTTGTAGGGCTATGAACTTCCCTCTCAGGACTGCTTTCACTGTGTCCCATAAATTTTGTATTTCTGTGTTGTCATTGTCATTTGTTGCCATAATGTTTATTTCTTCCTTGTTTTTTATTTCTTACCCAGTAGTTGTTTAATAGCATGCTGTTTAGTCTCCATGTGTTTGATTTCTTTCTATTGTTTTTATTACAGTTGATTTCCAGTTTTATGCCACTGTGGTCTGAGAAAATGCTTGATATGATTTCTGTCTTATTGAATTTGAAGAGACTATTCTTATGACTCAATATATGATCTATCTTTGAAAATGACCCATGTGCACTAGAGAAGAATGTATATTCTGTGGCTTTGGGGTGAAATGTTCTGAAGATGTCAATTAATTCCATCTGGTCTAGTGAGTCATTTAGGATTGATGTTTCTTTGCTGATTTTTTGTTTAGAGGATTTGTCCTGTGGTGACATTGGGGTATTAATGTTTCCTACTATGATTGTATTGCTGTCAATCTCTCCCTTAATATCCTTCAGGAGTTTTTTTAATGTATTTACTTGCTCCTATATGGGTGCATATATGTTTATCAAAGTTATTTCTTCTGGTTAGGTCATTCCCTTTAGAATTTTAAAGTGGCCTCCTTTATCTCTTGTTATATCCTTCACTTTGAGAACTAATATGTCAGATATAAATATTGCAACACCAGCTTCTTTTTTTTCATTTCCATTTGCCTGAATTACTATCTTCCATCCCTTTACCCTCAATCTGTGTGCATCTCTTTTCCTGAGGTGGGTTTCTTGCAGTCAGCAGATATATGGATCATGTTTTCTTGTTCAATTGGTTACCCTATGCCTTTTGATTGGAGCATTTAATCCATTTATATTTAAAGTTATTATTGATGGGTACTTATCTGTTGCCATTTTTAGTCTTTACCCCCAAGTTCCTTCTATTCTTCCTATTTCTTTCTTTCTTTCTTCTTTTTTTTTTTTTTTTACAGCAGAACCTTTAACATTTCTTACATTGCTTGTTTGGTGGTAATATATTCCCTTAGTCCTTTTTTGTCTGTGAAGCTTCTGATTTCACCTTCAATATTGATTGAAAGTCTTGCAGGGTACAGTTCTTAGATTCAGACCCTTCCTTTGCATGACTTTGTATATTTCATTCCATTCCCTTCTGGCCTGATGAGTTTGTGTTGACAAATCAGTAGCTAGGCTTATGGGGGTTCATTTGTATGTAACTTTCTGTTTCTCTCTGGCTGCTTTTAAGATTCTTACTTTGTTGTCAGTGTTTGCCAATTTAATTATAATGTGCCTTGGTGTCGGTTTGTTGGGTTAATTTTGCCTGGGATGCTGTGAACTTCTTTCCCATTTTGGGGAATTTTTTTTGTCATTATTTCTTCAAATAGATTCTCTAATCATTGCTCAGTTTCCACTCTTTCTGGAACCCCAAATATGCGGATGTTGTTTTGTTTCATGTTATCCCAAAGTTCCCTTAGGTTCTCCTCTTGCTTTTTAACTTTTTTTTTTCTAGAAGGTGCTTTACTTGGGTATTTTTTCCTACCTTGTCTTCTAGCTCACTGATGTGGTCCTCTTCTTCTAGTCTACTTTTGATGCTTTCTATTGAGTTCTTTTTAGCAGTGATGTCATTTTTCATTTTTTTCTTGATTATTCTGTATTTTTTCTACGTTCTTCTGCATTTCTTCATTCTTATTCTGCACTTCTTCTTGCTTCTTCTTCATTTCCTCTTGGGTCTCCTTCATTTCCACTTGGCTCTTACACATATTTAGTCTTCCATTTTTTTCATCAACTTATGATCATTTCTCTGAACTCTTTCTCTGGCAGGCTTATTTCTGCTTCTATTTAGTTTACTTCCTTTTCTGGTGAAACCTGCCTTTCTGTGTTATGTGGGCTGTTTCTTTTTCTGAACATGGTATTTCTTCTCCAGGTGTCTGGTTATGTAGTTTTCTCCTACGTTGATTGAAAGGCACAAAGTACAACACGACCAGATACAGCACACAAGGCACTGAGTAGATATGCATTTAGGATGTTAATAATCACTAATAAGGTTACCACTAATGAAAGACAAATTAGGGGTAAGTAGAGAAAGAAGAAAAAGAAAGTGAGGACAAAAGAAAAGAAAGAAATGCCAAAATCAAATTGGGAGAGGGAGAAAACATAAATAAATGAACAAAAAAATAAAATAATAAAAAGGAAAAGAAGAAGAAGAAGAAGAAAAGAGAAAGAGAAAAAAGTCAGAGAGAAAACAAAGAGGATAAGAGAAAAAGAGAGGACAAAATATAGATGTCAGGAGAAAATAACAATAGAACAGTCACTAATCTCAACAAATGCTGGCAACTAGTACCCGGAGATTAATACAATCTACAAATAGCATGTGGTATGGAGGGAGGTGAGGGAAAAGAGAGGTAAAAAACAAACCAAAACAAAGCAAACAAAAAGCAAAATAAAACAATAAAATAATCTCACCAAAAAAGTACAAAAAATTGATATAATCACCATTCAGGCAAACAGCAACAAAAGGACATAGAGAAAAACAACTTTTTGGATAGTGACATCAAGAAGAGAGAGATTTGTATCGACTTGGAGTAGGGGTTTGAAATTAGATATATAAGTGGGGTGAAATTTAATCAGGTAAAAAGAATAGGGAGAATCTAAAGTTGGAAAAGGGAAAGAGAAAGGAAAACAACATAATGTGGAAAGTTAAGAGGAAAGTGTTGGCATAAAGGTAGAGTTGAGATAGAGTAATATTATGCTAAAGGAAAGATTAAAATAGAATGTAGAACTCTAATCCCAAAGTAAAATAAAGGGAAAACAAAATGACACTTGTTTTTTTCCAAAAAGGTAAAATAGTAGTAGTAACAATACTTAGTTTAAAACAAAAATGTAATTATCAGAAAGGTAAAATCAATTGAAGAGGAAAGAAAAAAATAGTTTTAATTAAAATATGCAAAAATGAAAAATATAAAAGAAAATAAGAAATTAAAAAAATAGAAAAAGAAAAATAATAGAATGGTCATTCACTTCCACTATTGTTCTGTTTGGCACTTCTGTTTCCCAGTCAAGAGGGTATTAGTTTCCTTTGTTCCACTGCTGAGTTGTGTTTTACTCTCTTTATTCTTTTGTGGTTATATGAGAGTCAATTTGTGCGTCATCCACTGGGTGGCAGTGTTTCAGAATTGGCCTCTGAGACAAAGCACAGGACCTCTCTATGCTGTCCTCAAATCCTGCTACTCTGTGGTTCTCAAAACTGCTTTGTGGGGATTTTGCAGCCTGGACACTGAAATAACTCCCAGGCTGTCCCTCTGCCTCAGATCAAAACAAGTCATTTTCCATAACTTCCCTCTCTCAAAAGCTCAGAGAGTTTGCCTCCACACTTAGGGATCACACCCTGCCCCACCTCTGCAGACCTTTCCAGGGGCAGCTTTCCTGCAGCCTGGTTCCCACAGTGTGCGCATCTCTGTTCTGCAGGACAGGAGACCTCACCTTATCCCAGGCAAAATCTGACCTTTTCGTGTGCCATGTGGATCTCCTCTGAATCTACTGCGTGTCTACACCAATTGGAGAGAGGTGTTCTGGGTTCCCCAGCTGGCTGTTTGGTGAGTGCTTCAGCTGCAGCTTTCAGACCGAGGCAGACATCCACCTCCCCCTGCAAGATGGCGTGGTCTCCAAGCTTTTAATTTTTCATGTTTTTTAATCCTCACTTGAGGATATTTTTCATTGGCTTTTAGAGAGAATGGAAGGGAGAAAGAGAGAGAGAGACAGTGGGAGAAATATTGATGTGAGAGTGACACACTGATTGGGTGCCTTTGCAGATGCCCAACCATGACTGGCTATCAAGCCTGCAACCTAGTTTTGTGTCCTTGACTGCAATCAAATCCAGGGCCCTTCAGTACCCATGCCGATATACTTTCCATTGAGCCAAAATAGCCAAGGTGAATTTTTCATTTTTAAAATATTTACTTTAGAGCATTTGAGGTTTATAATAAAAATAAAAGAGTATATATTTTTTATATACTCTCTAATCTCAGCAGGTACAGCATCATTCATTATCCATATCATTTACAAGTTTGGCAAATTTTTAAATGAGGATTAATCTATGTAGACATCATAATCACCAAAATTCCATAGTTTACCTTTGAATACACTCTTGGTGTTGTACATACATTATGGGCATTTGAACAAATACCTATGAATATATATCAATTATAATAATAGAATGTCAAGTATTTTTACTGTCCTAAAATTCCTCTGGGTTCTGTTTATTAATTCCCCCACTTTTTAACATTTGGGTTACACTTATATTACTATTGTTTCTATAATTCTGCCTTATACGGATTGTCATATTGGTAAAATAATATAATATGTAGCCTTTTTAAAATGGCCTTTTTTTGCCTAGAAATATGTATTTAATATTCAAATTTTCTCATGGTTTGAAACTCATTTCTTTTTAGCACTAAATAATATTCCATTGTCTGGATGTATCACAATATATTTATTTTTCACCTACTGAAGGACATCTTGGTCCCTTCCAAGTTTTGGCAACTATGAATGAGGTTCTGGTATATATCCATAGGCAAGTTTTTGGATGGACTTAGTTTTCAGATCCTTTGGGTGAATACCAAGAAGTTAATTGTATTGCAGTGAAATGCCAAACTGTCTTTCAAAGTGGGTGCATCATTTTCATTTGCATCTGCATCCTCATAATCATCAGTGCTCCAGATTTTGAACATTCTAATAGTTGTGTACAGCTATCTCATTTTTGTTTTTATATACATTTATCTTATGACATAAGATATTGGACATCTTTTAATATGCTAGTTGCAATCTGTATATAATTTTGGCAAACTATCTCTTATCAGATATATCTTTTGCAAATACATATTTTTTTCCAGTCTTTGGCTTATTTTCTAATTATCTTGACACTGTCTTTCACAAATAAGAATTTTTTTCTTTTGTTTTCATTTTAATGGAATTCAGTTTATCAATTATTTTTTTTAGAATATTATTATCTTTAATGTAGCATCTTAAAAGGCATGAACATTCCCATAGTCAACAAGATTTTCTTCTGTTATATTTTAATCTATTTAAATAAAAGCCTAATAGGCAAATTGTTCCCTCAGGAGTTCAACTGGGAGACTGGAAGTTCTATTGCTCACTATGACATGCACTGACCACCAGGAATTGGCATGGTACAAAGGAAGGCCCCTAGAAGCATCCCACAGCCAGGAAAGAGAGGCCCTGGCCTACAACTGGAAGGAAGGCTTCAGCCTGCAGCTGGAAGGCCCCAATTGGCCCTAATCACCTGCCAGGCCTAGCTACTCTACCCTAGATTTCAAAATCCATACACTGGGCCTCTAATAGTTTCATAATATTATATTTTAAATTAAGTTTTGTAATTCATTTTGAATTAATTTTTACAAAGGTTGGGTGTGCATATACTAGGTGTATCAGTTAATAATGTGGATTTTGTAATTAAAGAAAACACAAACTTTCAAGAGAAGCATCAAAAGTACTTTATTCAAAGTAATGTCAATCACTAGCTACACATTTTCCCATAATTTGTGGATACCATCCCAATAGAAGATTTCTTGTTTTGAAGCAAAGCATTCAGAGACTCAATTTTCCACTTCTTTGTATGTTTTGAAATGCTGCTCAGAAAGTGTGTGTGCCATCGATAAGATCAAATGATAATCTGAAGGAGCAAGGTCTGGTGAATGCAGAGGGTCTTCCCAGTCAAGATCTTTTAACGTGTCTTTAACTAATTTGAAATGTGTGATGATGTATTATCATGAAGCAAAATTACTTTGCTGTGATTTCTGGACCTTTTTCTGGTCATTTCAGATCAAAGCTTGGTTCAAATTGACTATTTGTTGTCAGTAGTAATCAGTGTTAATGATTTTACCTGGTTTTAGAAACTCATACTACACCACACCTTCCTGATACCAACAAATGCAGAGCATTGTCTTCTTTCCTGAGTTAGGCTTGCAGTTGATGTTGACAGTTGACCTGGATCGACCCATAATTTTGTGCATTTGGGATTCTCAAAATAAATCCACTTTTCATCGTCAGTCACAATTCAATGCAAAAAAAGATTTTCTTTTATGCCATTGAAGCTATGTTTTACTGATGACTTTTTGGTTTTACATTTGTCTTTCATTCAGTTGATGTGGCATCCATTTTCCTTTCTTTAAAATCTTTCCAATTACTTGAAAATGGTTGGAAATTGTTTGTTGAGCAACATTTAACATCTCTGCAAGTTGCTTTTGAGTTTGACATGCATCTTCATCCAATAATACTTGTAATTGTTGTTCTTCAAACTTTTTCAGTTTACCTGGATGTTCTTTGTCTTTCACATCAAAATCGTCACTTTTAAAGCATTTAAACCAGTGTTCACAAGTATCTTTATATAGAGCATGTTCAACATATGCTTCCCAAAGTATTCAGCAGCACTTTTCTTCAAAATTATCAATTAAAATTTTCTGAAAATGCTTTTTTGAGGGCACAGAATTCAACGTTTTTAAGCATAAAAATATCTATGATTTTAATACCTTCAGCAAATTTGACATATGAAGTTTTGAAGCCTGCTGCAAATGCAACCAAATAACATACATATCAACTTGCATATATTTCAACATATGTACAGCTCCATCTACTTAAAAAATCCACATTATTAACTGGTACACCTAGTAGAAGTTTGTTGTTGTTCTTTTGTGTGTGGATGTCCCTTTGTTCCAGCACCATTTATTGAAGGCCATCTTTGTCTCATTTGTCAAAGATCAATTGAATGTATTTATGGGGTTGTATTTCTGGGCTTTCTGTTCAATTCAACTTCTTTGCTTGTTTAATATTCCTCCATTACCACTCTGTCTTGATTTTTATAGCATTAGGTAAGTCTGGAACTCTGGAAGCAACAGCCCTTCAACTGTGTTCTTCTCCTTCAAAATTATATTGGCTATTCTATGAAGTATACATTTTTAGTTAATAAATATATTATTCATATTTATTGTAAAACCAGATATATTTGATCTTGGTTTTGCCATTTATTTGTCAAATTTCTCTTTCTAATGCTTTCTTTGATTTCATTCACTATATGATGTGTGATTATTTTGGTATTATGTGTTAATATATTTAGAAGCTATATATATTTTATAATTTTTATAAATAGTTAATATTTATTTATTAATTTGTATACTGTACAAGGTATTCTGACTCTCAATATGGAAATTATACTTCCATTTCATTTATCTTTATTCTTTCCATTTGTTTATAATGCATCATTGACTTTTATCATGGACAGTTATAAAATTTGCAATCTATTCCTTTTTTCTTCTTTTATTAAATTTTATTGGGGTGACATTGGTCAACATGAACATATAAGTTTCATATATGGATTTCTAAGTTACAAAGTCTGTATATAGTACTATGTGTCTACCACCCAAAGTCAAGTGTTATCCTGTTATCTCATATTTATATTCTCTAACTAGAATATTAAAATATTATTAATTTTATATTTTGATTCAATTATATTTTGACATTTTTCTAATAGACTTGTTAACGTAATTTATTAGTTAACAATATATTTTTTAATATATTTTATTGATTTTTTTACAGAGAGGAAGGGAAAGGGATAGAGAGTTAGAAACATCAATGAGAGAGAGACATCGATCAGCTGCCTCCTGCACGCCCCCTACTGGGAATGTGCCCGCAACCAGGATATATGCCCTTGACTGGAATTGAACCCGGGACCTTTCAGTCCACAGGCTGCCGCTTTATCCACTGAGTAAACAAGTTTCGGCAACAATATTTTTTCTTACATCATTAATAAAGTTATGAAAAATGCAATATTCTATAAATCCTCACATTTTTCAAATACTACTTAATATTATATAAAATCCTTGGTCCATCTGAACAAAATTTCAAAAATAAAAATAAAAACCACCTTAAGAAATTAGATTTTATCCTTTGCATATGGGCAGAAATTTAATGCACATATATTCTTATGGGTAAATATTTAAAATTTTGCAAATGTTCTCTTCAAATATTGAAAATTTATTTTGTATTATATAGGCTTTAACTTCCTAAAAACTCTAGGTTATTTTTTTCTCAATTGAGCACAAATACTTTAACACTTATTAAAACTTAGGAATTTATAATTAGTTATTTAAAAAAATTAAATTGTATTGACAGGGAAATAGTCTGTAAAAAAAGCCAAAGAGAAAGCTGCAAAATAAATAACTAAACCAATATCTCTGTAAATAATATCGACATATATTCTGGGAAGGGTGGGTGCAAGATGGAGTAGGTTAATGAGAAAAAAAGGGGACTTCTATTATACTTCCAACAAGAATGATAAATTTAAAAAAATAAAAATTAAGCAAAACCTACTTAACTACTCAGGAAATTTCAAGTATTTTATCGCTCAATGATGCCAATAATTGTTCAATGATTCAGATTACTGGACAATTTTCTATAACTTCCCTTGTTTTTAAACCTGGAAAGAAATAGTTTTTCTCTACATTTAAGCAAATTCCTATTTAAGCAAGCAA
Source organism: Lasiurus borealis (assembly GCA_004026805.1). NCBI lineage: Eukaryota > Metazoa > Chordata > Mammalia > Chiroptera > Vespertilionidae > Lasiurus > Lasiurus borealis. Next base: position 10,812 of record PVJN01001554.1, read on the forward strand.
AAATAAGCCTAAAGCAAAAAAAGGAAACAAAAACGGTGTCATAAACTGTTCATTTGAAGAGGCACCCAACTGAATTTTATTTTATTTTATTGGCAGTATCAGATATGCATTGTCTTTAAAAAGGGCAAGTGCAAGGATTTTTCTGGTCTTAAAATTTCAGATGTTTTGCTTTCTTTAAAAGACTCAAAGTTTTAAAGAACAATGTTTTTTACCACTTTAGAATTCCATAATATGAAACAAAGGATTTTAGTCATTGTGACAAAAAATATGCTCCATGAGAGACTAGAAGAATATATATATATATATATATATATATATATATATATATATATATATCTTATTTATAAGAACAAAATAGCATAAAGACATAGTTTTTCAATTTCCCTCAGAACAGGAAAACATTTTGCAGCTTAACATTATTTACTTGTGGCTTTTTTTTCCCAATGGAAGAGTTAGTTATTTAATTAATTTTCAACAAACTTTATTGAATACCTATACATTTTGACAGAAAAAAAAATTAGGTAGAATGGCATCTAGCTTCTTACAAAGACTCTTTCTGAACTGAGCTCTTTCAGTTTCTAAAAAATATTTACCTCTTTTCTATGAAAGTTGGAAATAAAAATTTAGGTTGAAACATCCAATTATTTTATTAATTTGCCTTATTTCTAATGATGGTTTCTTGGTCTCCTACCAATGAGAGTTAGAAATAATTTTATAATTTTTATATTCAGAATATTGAATAGGGTATTTGTTTAAATTTTAAAAATTGGTACTTTTAGGTAATGTCACAAGATTAAAGGAATAGATGAATACAGGATGGGACAAAAGTTGTTTAACATTTGTTCATATATAAATTAATACTATCCTATTAGTATATAAAATAATACTATACTATATAATAAAATGTACTATGCAAATTGTTCCCTTGACTGGTAGTTCTTCTGAAAGTTTGACCAGAGGGAGGGGCCACCAGCTGCTAGGGACACTACCAATGCATGAATTTCATGCATTGAACCACTCTATTGTAATAAATAAATAATAATATAAAGATAAACTGTTTTTCACAAACACACAATTGTAGACCTACTTTCGCACCACCCTGTAATATGTGATAACATTATTATCTATTCAAGTTATAATATGTAAGTTTATATATGAATTAAATCCCCAAAATAAAAACTTGCCAAGTACAGTGGTACCTTGAGATACGAGTTTAATTTGTTCAGTAACCTTGAGGCCTGGGAAACTATGAGACGCTCGAGTCGTGGTAAACTGGTGGGTCTTATGCAGCCCGCCGATCTGCGTGATTACTCGTATCTCAACTGTTGCTCATATTTCAAAGCAAAAATCACTCACTCGATGGCTCGTATCTCAAAAATCCTGTATGTTAGGGCACTCGTATCTTGAGGTACCACTGTAAATAATATTTAGGGAAATATATTGCTTGTGAAAGTCCTAATATGAGTATAAAGGTCATTACATTATTTTATTGATTACGTATTTTGTGTAATTTGACCATAATTTATATTTTCCTCAAAATTCAAGCTTTCTACACTATTAATTATCTACCTGAATCATGGAGGTAAAAGGAAAATGTAGGTTTTAGAAAAGTCTTTGCATTTTGTATCTCTGGGAATACACTGCCTGTGTATTCTTGGTTCCTTGAATAACATGAAATTAATTATTATTTTAGATCTGTATACACTGCTTTTAATTTTATTAATTTTGTATAGTAAAAACCTAGATTATGTAATCATGGTTGCTTAAATTTAGAAATAAAATAATGATGATAACATTATAACTTCTTCACTGGCCAAATAACATATTAATACAAAGGTCTTGAACATTTCTAATTTTTTAATTTTGTTCTTAGGACTTAAATATTTTAAGAAACAATATATTTATTACATATTGTATATAACAGTTCAACTTTTTAAACTGTGAAATTTAGTTCAAAGTATATTAATTTTCCAATTTATTTATCTTGATTATATACAGTGTTTCATAGCTTAAGTAAACTCAGATTATTGTGTAACAATTCTATAAAATAAAAACTTAACCTCAAAGAAACCAAGTAAATAGTATTATCAAGATGTCTCTAACATTTTGAAATGAAATTTTCACTAATGAATGGAATATTGACACAAATTTGAAACTTCTTTTGGATCTTTTTTTAAAAATGTATTTTATTGATTTTTTACAGAGAGGAAGGGAGAAGGATAGAGAGTTAGAAACATCGATGAGAGAGAGACATCAATCAGTTGCCTCCTGTACACCCCCTACTGGATATGTGCCCACAACCAAGATACATGCCCTTGACTGGAATCGAACATGGGAGCCTTCATTCCTCAGACCGACGCTCTATCCACTGAGCCAAGCCAGTTTCGGCTTCTTTTGGATCTTAATCAATTTGTTGATTAATTAATCTTTTTTTAAGTATTCCATATTCTTTTTAGTTTTAGACTATTTTATTGAACTAGATAGTGCTTAATCAAGTACTAGACTAAGTATGAGAAATATTGGCTAATTTTACTAGTGTCATATATAATTTGACATAATTGAATTAAGCCCATTAACTAATTGCATATTTTGGCAATATTGGATATTATAGTATCAATGTACTTCAATAATGCTGATGAATAAAAGAAATCACAAAATCTGAGAGACTTGCAATAATATAAATCCTATATAATAAAAGGGAATATGCAAATCAATAGAACAGTGGAACAACTCATCAGCAGGGGCCAGGGCTGGCAAGCAGGTGGTTCCAGGCCAGAAAAGGCATGTGTAAGCATGCGGAGGGAGGGGATGGCAATCAGGGGGCAGTGGTGACTAGCAGCAGAGGAGGGGTGATTAAGGGGGGCAGAGCTAGCCACTCACCAGCCAGCGCCATCCCCTGATCAGCCTGCCTGGCCACCTCCTGTAGAGGAAGGCCCCTGGTGGTGAAGGTGAAGACTTCAGTGGCTGCAATGGCATGGGGCAGGGCCAGCCATTTGCTGGCTAGCTCCATTCCCTGATTGGCCTGCAGGTTGCCTCCTGAAAAAGGATGCCAGACTGTGGCTTAGGCCCACTCCCCATGAGGAATGAGCCTAAGCTGTAAGTCAGACATCCCCTGAGGACCCCCTGACTGTGAGAAGATGCAGGCTGGGCTAAGTCCCTCCTACAGCCCACTCCCCCAGAGCACAAATCTTTATGCATCAGACCTCTAGTATATATATATATGTATATGTATAGGTATAGGTATAGATATATAAACTAGAGGCCCGGTGCACAAATTATTGTACCAGTAGGGTCCCTAGCCCTGGACTGTAAGATCAGGCTGAAAACTGCTCTCCAATATCCCCTGAGGGATCCTGGATTGTGAGAGAGTGCAGGTCAGGCCAAGGGACCTGACTGTTGCACGATCAGGACCAGGGTGGCAAGCAGAAGTTTGGACAGCCAGGAAGGGGTTGCAGGAGGGCTTCAGGTTGTGTCCAGCCTGTCCTGCTCAGTTCCTATTGGCTGGACCCTAACAGCAATCTAACATACCAGTTGGAGCATTTGCCTTCTGGTGTTCAGTGCATGTCATAGCAAGTGGTTGAACAGCATTAGCACATCATTAGCATGTTATACTTTGATTGGTTGAACGGATGACCACATGACTAGAAATTAGCATAGTAGGCTTTTATTATATATAATATAAAAGTGTTTACACACACAAACACACACACACACACACATAATAGAGGCCTGCTGCATGAATTTGTGCATGGGTGGGGTCTAGGCACCCTGGCTAGGGAGAGGAGACATGGGCAGTTGGCTGTCCTGCCTGCTGGTCAAACTCCTGGTCAAGGGGACAATTTGCATATTAGCTTTTATTATATAGGATGTACACTGAATGGCCAGATTATTATGCATTCAGAGATCATAATAATCTGGCCACTTTGTGTTTACCTATAATAGTAAAAGCATAATACAATAATTAGACTAGACAACTTAACAACCTTCTAGGTGTCATTCCAGATGTCCTTCTAGACGACCTTCCAAATGAAGTTATGGCAGGGAATGTGAGGCAGAGAAAGCCACTACAGTAGTTGGGGGACCAGGCAGAGTGATTAAGGGAAATCAGGCAGTCAGACAAAGTGTTTAGAGGTGATCTGGTAGGCAGGTGAGCAGTTAGAAGCCAATGGTCCTGGATTGAGAGAGACTAAATGGACAGTTGGACATTTCTCAAGGGGTCCCAGATTGAAGAGGGTGCAGCCTGGGCTGAGGGACACCCCACAGCTGTGTACAAATTTTGTGCACTGGGCCTCTAGTATGTAGTATGCAGTGTTATTAATTATAGTCATAATTTTGTATGTTAGATCTATATAATAAAATCATCAGAAATGGAAGAATTCTGTAACGCTCTATTCACTGAGCCAAACTGGTTAGAGCTCTTGTGATTTCTTTTACTGCTTTCATAACAAGATGAACATGCAAGCCTTCCATTTTCTTATTTATTTTCAAAGAAGTTTAAGGAAGATTGTTACCAATTTTCCTTTGTGATAGAATTTCACTCATAAAGCCATTTCTCCTGGGCGTTTTGGAAAATTTTTGATTACTAAATCAATCTCCTTTATTGTTATTCCTATCTTCAGGCTTTCTATATCCTCTCAATTTTGCTTTGGTAGTTTATCTTTACATAAATTTATCCATTTATTTTAGGAAGGGAAACCACAAATTTGTTGCCTTGTAATTTTTCATAAAGGGCCATTTTAATATTGTTTTTACTTCTAAGTCATTCATTGAAATGTCTGCTATTTTATTTCTGAGTCTTTATTTGTGTCTTCCTCTTTTTTTTTTCTTAATTTAGCTAAAGGTTTGTATATTTTACTTTTACCCTCAAAATTAGCCTTTAGCTCTGTTAATTATTTTTTATTGTCTATATTATTTATTTTAGCTCTAATCTCTTTTTTTAAATATTGATTCTGTATACTACATTCTATTTAATAAAGAGGGAATATGCTAATTGACCCTTATACCATCACTAAAATGGTGGCGCCTACAGCCAATAAGGAGGAAATACACTAATTGACTGCCATGTTCTCAAAAATGGTGGAGCCCATTCCCCTCAGCCCCCTCAGCTTCCCAGCTGCCCGAAACTGCTTGAGGCTCAGGTCACCAGGGCTGGCCAAGGCTTGTGTTTCCAGCAGTGGCAGTAGCAGAGGTGTGATGAGGCATCATCTTCCTCTGATCGCCAGGTCGCCTCTCACCCCTGGGGGCTCTCAGACGATGAAAGGAGGCAGGTTGGCCTGAGGGATCCCCTCAAGTGCATAAATTCAGGCCTCTAGTTTGGTAATAATATGCAATCCAAAGTTTGCCTTGTAGTATTTTAGCAATAATAAATATATTAATGAATACCTGGAAACTCTTTTGACATTTGCTTTCTTTCTTTAACGTCATGTGAAATAAGAAGAAGATGAGACCTTTGAGAGGTAATTAAATTATGAAGGTGGAGCCATTACATTGGAAATGGTGAAATTATAAGGGGAAACCATCAAACAGTTTGATTCCTCTCTCTCTCTGTGTCATGCAAAGTCATAGAAAGAAAATGGACAACTGCAAAACAGGAATAGAGTTCTCACCAGAACCTCATTATGCCAATACCCAATTTGAATTTTCCAGCACCTGACTGTGAATTTTCCAAGTTTCACAATTCTGAAATTTCTGTTGTTTAAGCCATCCAATCTATGGTATTTTTTTTATCAGCCTGATCTGATGAAGGCAAGTATATATTACTATTTATTTGTTAATGGAAATTGAGTTCCTATTGTATGTTATATGCACTATAAGATGCAATAAATTAAAATATTAGGGAGGAAAAAAAGAACAACAAACCCAATTAAATGAACAAAAAAATCTATAACACCAATATAGGATTCCTTTTCTTATTAAACTTATAACTTAGAGGCAGAAATAAGGACTGGCTGAATAACCACACAAGTATGAATTTCCAGTGCAATATGCCTACAAAAGTGAAACACATATCAATAGTAGCACAATAGAAGGGAATATGATGTGCAAAGATGACCCAGAAGATGCCAGTGTAGCTAGGATGCAGAGGAGAGTACCATATGATGCAAAATAAGCTGTGGAGGAATACATAATTAGAGAAATGGGAAGACTTTAAAAGGCTTTACTCAAGGGGGAATGTGATGTGATTGGCATTTTTCACAGATTATCCTGATGAATCTTTCTCAAATTAGCAATTTTGCTTATAATTGTTCAGTTCAAAATATTTATTTAGTTAGTTAGTTAGTTAGTTAGTTAGTTAGTTATTGATAGTTTGTCCTATCACTAGGGAAATGTCTTTTAACTATAAGCTATTTTGAAATACGTTATTTAAATGTTAAATATTTTGGTACTTTGGGTTTTCTTTTATTCATTTCTAGTTTTATTTTATTACTAGAAGCCCAGTCCATGACATTCATGCACTGGGGCGGCAGGGGGATTCCTCAGCCTGGCCTGCACTCTCTCCCAGCCCAGGACCTCTCCAGGGATGTCGACCTGCCAACTTAAGCCCACTCCCTGCAGCAAGTGGACATCCCCTGCAGAGTTCTTACCATGCCATGGAGGCGGCCGAGGCTTCTGCCTCCACCACTGCACTCGCCAGCCATGAACCCTGTAGGAGCACACTGGCCACCAGGGAGCAGCTCCTGCATTGAGCTTCTGTCCCCTGGAGGTCAGTGCACATCATAGTGACTGCTCATTCTGCTGTTCAGTCTTATTTGCTTATTAGGGTTTTCTTATATAGAATAGTAAATAGCATACTCCTGTTAATCTTTTGAAATTTATTCTATATCATTACATATGGTTTATTTGGGCATATTTTCTATGTGCATTTGAAATTAACTTCTGTTATTCAGTTCCATTAATGTTATAAGCCAGAAAATTAGGATACATTTGGGAACTGTTAATAATGCAGTTAGTTATAGCATAGAAAATATTTAGAGAGCAGCAGAAGACCACCATACAGGTCCTAATCATGCTACTGAGGCTAAAGATGAATAATTAACTTTAGAAATGAAACACAAATTATGTAGCGAAATCAATCAGTTGGAGAAAGATAAATATCACATGATCTCCCTTATATATGGGATGTAGTGATCAATGTAAACTAATAAGGTGGCACTAAGCAGACTGTTCAACCTCAGGGAGAAGGTAGGAATAGAGGAGGTTAGAGATCAACCAAGGGGCATGTATGCATGCATATTTGCATGACCAATGTACACAGATACTGGAGTGGTTGGGGCTGGAGGGAGGGTTTAATCAGGGAAAAAGGGAGACATGTAATATTTTAAACAATAAAAAAAAAACATGTAGCTTTACAACATAACATTTTAATGTATAACGTTTTATTACTCAGAATTCTGTTATTCTTAAATGCCCTCATTCTCATGGAGATGGATTTTATATACATAACTATTAGTCACATAATTGCTACATAAGACATATTCAGTCTTGTTTATCTTATATAGGTTGTTTGCCATATTATTCATCTCTGCCTCATATGGGCTCTCTTACTCATTTGCAGTCACTGCTTATTACTATAATCATCTCATGTAACATACATATGCTTCCATAATGTGATGAATTATACTGGCATGTAGAGATTTAAATAAAGCAATTTACGCTGTGATATCTAATTATAGTGTCATTGTAATACACCATAAAGTTCTTTTATATTCAGAGTAAGTAACTAATGAAAGTTGTTGTTGTTTTCCAAAAAAAAAAAAGAAAGAAAGAAAAACTAAGATTAACATCTTCCCCAGGAAATAAAAGAGAACATTGATGTAAATAAATTGAAATGTTGCTTTTATATACTGATAGTGTATTTGAAATATTGTGCTAAAAACCTATTATCAAATGTTCAAATGTCTTTGTGAGGTTAGCATAATTGATTGTTATTTTGATACATTGTGTTTTATAATAAGATTTTTCTTTATTCATTGAAATATTGATCATTGTAATCTTCATGTGATGGTAAAAATAAACTCATTTACTTAAGTATTTATTAAGTGCTTACTATATGCAAAACATAATAAGTACAAAATCATTAGCTCTTTTCTTGACTTATAATCAGGGAAAATATATTACTGCAATATTAATTGCTCTGGAAGATTAGTAAAAAATAACATTATGGTTTCTTTAATTTTTATGAGTTACCTAATACCATGTTATAAGATATCCCCAAATTTAGCTTTGTAAAACAAACATTTATTATTTCCCAGTTTATTTACATGTAGAGTTCAATAGCAACTTAGATTAATTTTTCTGAGAGCGTCTTATATTTTGCAAACCAATAATCAACCAGAGCTGCAGTTAATCTGAAAGTGTGAATAGAGCTGAAAGCTAAAGTAGCCATGGACAGGATATATTACTAACATGGATGTTGGCTGCTAACTCAATACCTTATTCATTTTATTAGTAGAAAGCTTGAGTTCTTCATCAAATGAACTCTTCATGAGGGTGTATACCTCTCCCAGATTGAATGGTGTATAAGAGAAAAGTCTTTAAAGACTCAGCCTTAGAAATCACATATCATTTCTGCTATAATCTATTACTCACAGAAACCAACCTAGATATGCAGGGAAGAGGGATAATGCAAGTGAATGAAAATCAGGGACAGAATAATTGAGAACAATGTTGATGGCTATCTTCTATAGAGTTAGACATTATTTTTAAAAATATATTTTTATTAGAGGCCCAGTGCGTGAAATTTGTGCATGGAGGGGGGGGGGGAGTAGCATGTGTCCCTCAGCCCAGACTGCACCCTCTACAGTCGAGGACCCCTCAAGAGGGATGTCTGCTTGCCCATTTAGGCCTGATCCCACCTAAATGGGCAGCCGGACATCCCTCTCACAATCTGACTGCTGGCTCCCAACTGCTCACCTACCTGTCAGCATGGTCCCCCCCAACTGCCCTCCCCTGCAGGCCTGGGTCCCCCCTCAACTGCCTTCCCTTGCAGACCTAGATCCTCCCCCCTAACTGCCCTCCCCTGCTGGTCATCTTGTGGCAACCATCTAAAGTCTATGCCCATTCTGGGGATTAAGCCTGCAACCCAGGCATGCAACCTTGGCTGGAATCAAACATGGGACCCTTCAGTCCACAGGCCATGCTTTACCCACTGAACCAAACTGGCTAGGGCTAGAGTTAAACATTATTTACATATATGATTTTCAACAACCTGAACCAAATAATTCAATGGATTTCCAAGGTTAAATGGTAAAATCTAAATTATTTTGCAAAATATAGAAAGTCATTCTTGAAGGGGTCTATCTTCATCTGCACCAATATATGAGTCTATACTTTATCACCTCTCCAGTTTTTTGAATGTGATAATGACAATGATTAAGATGCTGCTGCTGCTGCTGCTGCTAAAGTCATACCTTTTCATTCTACTTAATTTTAGGACATTTTGTTTCAGACTCCGATGTACCTACTTTACCTGCATTAACTAATTTAGTCCTCAAAATATCTGTATGAGATTTGCACTATTATTAAAGCTGAAGAAACAAAACACTTAATGGTTAGGTTCACATAACCAGTAAGTAGTAAAAGTAAATTAAGAAGGTTAAATTAATTAAATTTATATTTAGTTGTTTGCAGTTTTACTCAGCTAATTATAATGATCATATCATGGCAAATATCTTCTATTCACAATAGAGACATTATGTTGCGAATGATCATCTGCATTTCTCTGTACTTAGAAATTTTTAACAACTTGAAAATATTCTATTCACTTATATATCAAAGTTCAATTAATTTCTATGACTCCAAAATGCAGGCATAGGTTCTCCTTTAATTATGTATCTCTGCATTTTATGCATGTGCAGTTATTTTACTTGATGTTTTCAACTTAAAACTTTGCTACAGGATTATCAGTGTACTTGTTTATAGGAGATAGAACATAATGCATAGTAAGTATTTTTTGAATGACTGGAATTATTATTGGAGGAAGTGTCTGAGTTAGTTTTATAAGATTAGTAGCACATGAAATAATTGAGATATAAAACTATAGCCTTATGTGAAACAGGAAGGCATTTAGAATGGTCATCATACTCCTTATAATAGCTAACATGTTTTGAATGCTTATGAGTACAGGCATAGTTTCAAGCAATTTTTAAATATATCATTTATGATTTTCCCTACCATTCTATAAAATCTATAATGTCATTGTCCTAATTTTACAAATGACAAAAAGAGGGATCAATTTAATAAGTTGTGGAAAAGCTCTAAAACTAAAACTGTAATTCAAAGTCTATAGTCTTAGATCAATTACTTAATAAGTTTTACTAGGCATGGAAAACATTTTAACATGGGAATGAATGTTGTAATAACATATTATCAAAATTACTATTTTTGTCAATAATTGAGTTGCAGAAAATCTTGAGGCTAAGAGGGAATGCATTTTATAAATCATAAATATCTAACAATGTTATTAACATATATTATAGGAAAATAGCATTTTAAATTCTATCCTTCTCAATGAACTTATACTGCACATTTTTATGAATTTTGAAGCACACAATACAGGTAAAAGACTGAATTATAAAATAAAAATTCTAATTCCTATAATCCAAAAAAATTGAGGTTCATATCTTGCTTGAGATTGTATGGCAATTTTAAAGGTAAAGCATACATAAGGAGAATTCAATTATAGTATATTTTTTCTGACTGAAACTCAGTTAGTCATTAGTAAAACACTAATTGCTACAAAAAGATATCTTAAGTTCCAGATCTATGAAAGTCGAGATATATTGGTATATTGGTATTTGAGATACATTGGCATTTGAGATACACTCATATTATATTGCTGGTGAATAATTAATACCATATATATGTGATAATGTCATATTTTTTCATACAACTTAATTAGGACATTTTGTTTCAGACTCTGATGTGCCTACTTTACCTGCATTAACTAATTTAGTCCTCAAAATACCTACATGACATTTGCACTATTATTAAAGCTGAAGAAACAAAACACTTAATGGTTAGGTTCATATAACAAGTAAGTAGTAGAAAAAATTAAGAAGGTTGAATTAATTAAATTTATATTTATTTGCTTGCAGTTTTACTCAGCTAATTATAATGATCATTTCATGGCATATGCAGTTATTTTACTTGATGTTTTCAACTTAAAAACTTTGTTACAGGATTGTTTATAAGAGATAGAGCATAATGAATAGTAAGTGTTTTTTGAATAACTGGAATTATTATTGGAGGAAGTGACTGAGTTCGTCTTATGAGATTGGTAGCACATGAAAAGATTGAGATATTAAACTATAGTACATGGGAGAAATCAGATTTAATCTGATATCTTTCTGTAGCAATTAATGTCTTACTATTGACTAACTGGGTTTTAGTTCAGAAGAAATATACTATAATTGAATTCTCCTTATGTATGCTTTACCTTTAAAATTGCCACACAATATATATAACTTATTTTTCAAGCTGAAAAATAAGTATCAGTGTATATTAGATGTACCTCCAAGTATATTGTTTTATTTGAACTCATGTTGAGTTTCTAAATTTTAAAATATTTTAAAATTATTGTTTTGTTGTTGTACTTTCCAGAGTAGAGAAGAAAATTTTTCATTTAATTTATTTAAGTTTAAAAAATATTCCAAATCCATCATGCTAAAACAGCAGTTCAGTATCAGGTAAGAAATATCTTAATAATTTTCAAAAGTACATTCTAGCAACCCATTTATTATAATAATAAATCTTCTGCAGAAAAACTCAAATCCCACGTGCAGACAAGATTAAATCTGATTTCTCTTCTCCCAAGATGCAGAAAATGAAAGTTATTAGTGACATTTGAACTTCTATGCTGTCTCTCATTTCTAAGTCATATGCTAGTAATGCTGAAAAATCCTATGCCATAAAAGTAAGTCTTTTACAAGATTCATGGATTTTGCTAGTGATCCTTTCACCTTTCAGACTCTTTCAAATGTGGTTCATATAAACTGTGACACAAAATCATTGTGGGATAACCTTGGTTCATGGGAAGTTAACAGTGGTGTCTGTTAAGTGTCCCCACACAGCTGACTGTTAGTACTACCATGGCTTGTTCAACACTGAAGTCAAAGGTTGAGTCTGAATGAATGAAATTCTGCTACATAGAGCTGAGTAAAAATCCAATCTTCCTAACTGGAAGTGATATCTTCTCCATCAAAGTTCTCACAGTAATTTAACTCTCTAACTTTTATGGTACTTTCCACTTTCTATATTGCATTTTCATTCATCACAAACCTATTTCTACAAAAACCTCTTGAGAACAGGATAGGTGTCTTATTGACTTTGCATTATGAGAACATAGCATAATAGACAAAACACATTTATAATTCAACCAAAGTTAAATACATAAGTGAGTTAATTTTATTGAAATTTAAATTTTCTATTATAGCCATACAAAGGATAATTTCAGAGAGTGCATGTGACCTTTTGCTTCAAACAAAATTGTTTCACAAGTTGAATTACAGTTCAATGAGAGAAACAGAATCATAGGAGATATGTATTAAGAGACTTACTGTATAATTAAGGGTACTCTTAATGCTAATAAAATAACATGAAAAGAGGCTACACAATACAAAGCATACAAATATTGATGCATTTGGCCTTATCTCAGGCAAGCTTAAATACAAAGACATGGGTTCCTGCTATACCTATAAAAATATTTTCCTGTGACTTAGAGCTATCAAACCTTACAGCCACTTATGGTATTACTGAGAAAGAATAAACATCATCATAATGGCCCACCAGTGAATACTTGTGTCTTGGGTCTCTAGACCAGCAGTTGGCAAACTCATTAGTCAACAGAGAGACAAACCGCCATTTGCCAACCACTCCAGATTATCAATATGCAAATAGAAGAACATGCAAATGGAGAAAGATTTTACATACAGACACGTGCACACAAATGGTTCACTAAATTGTTCTCTGAAGACAACAGGAATCATAGGCTGGAATTCTCAGATATAAATTGAAGTTATTATTCACAGGTGGGACTTCAGAGAAGCCTCAGTTCTGTTTTTAAGACTTTTCCACTAATTGAAAAAGGTCCATGCAGATTAAATAATCTCCCTTTAAATCAACTGACTAGGAACATTAATCACATTAACCAAATAACTTCAATAGCAAAACTTAGATTAATCTTTGATTGCATAAGTGGAGATTTTAGTTTATCCAAGTTAATATGTAATGAAGATTGATGATGGTATCCATATCAAATAGTACCCACTGATTAGGAAATGTAAACCAGTTATTTGACTGATAGGAGTGGACAGAATGATAAATCATGTAGAATCATAAAGTAAATCATTCACTCATGCAGGGTTAGTCTAGCTCTCAGTGAAAATTTAATTTTTACAGATACATAGTCTGTCTAAGACTTCTGACACCAGATTCAAGTTGAAGGATCCATAGTGCTACCCTAATTTTGAAGCATATATTATAGAGATCTGTTTCCATCTTAAGCAGTTAAATCAGCAATCCATTTCACTTGATCTCCCCACCTGGGCTATTCTTCTGGCATTTCCTAATTATGTCCCGAGACTATTTGACATGTGAACAGTAAATTTTTTCCCTGATGCTCCAGGGTGTCTATAAGTTTTGCTTTAAAACTCTAGGGATAAATTGTTAACTAAGTGATACTGAACATTTCTATTTATCAATAACAAGATATTTTTTGAATTACTAATTTTTTTCTGAAACTTTGAAAACTGTCTTCCTCACTGTGGACTTATTTCTGCCCTTAAACATATTGATTTTTTTCTGCCTTGGCTACTTAAAAAAAAAAAAAAAAAATATATATATATATATATATATATATATATATATATATACACACACACATACACACACACACACACACACACACACACACACACACATATATATATATATATATATATATATATATACATATATATATATATATATATATATATAATTGATTTTTTTACTTGACCAAACTCGAACCTGGGACCCTTCAGTCCACAGGCTGACATTCTATCTACTGAGACAAACCAGTTTCAGCTGTCTTGGCTACTTTTAAACAGAATCAAGTGACTACAAATCTACAATTCTTTTTCACTAATAATTGACTAGATCATTTTCATAGAAGAAAGTAAGTTCTAATTGAAGTTGAGCAAGAATGCTATTTTTTTCTTCCAAGAATGAAAATGATAAACCTTACATAATAATCACCAGCCCCAGAAATGATCATTAGTTCTGTACTGTTCCAAATGAACTTTGACCTCTAGTCATTCAACCTTAATCATAAGATGAAAATGATTCAATATTAAAGACTATGAAAGGCTAATGTACTTAGAAAATAATGGGCCTATTGATAAATACTTTCTATGCAACTTTCTGTGGAAACTCAGATATTATACAGTACAGTCCTTTGACTTTATTAGGTCTTTGGACAAGATTTAAAAAAGCTCAACATACCACAGAGGATTGTCATCTTAGGTAGAAGGTAATAACATTTGAAAATCTTTCTAAATATTCTGGGTATGGTGTTTGTCTAACCTTGCATAGCTGACATTTTCCCATTTGATCCTAGTGGGATATTATATTTCTGCTTTAGACTTTGATGTACCTGGAATTAATATTCTTTCAATGATGGGAATGTGTTGTTGGTGTTTGTAAACATAGGCAACAGTAAAAATGCAATTCTTGCAAAACATATTGCAAGTTTATTTCAATATAAAGGAGAATAGTAAATAAGTACAGGGGATAACAAGTGGCTTTGCTTATGTAATATACCAGTAATATATATTTTCATCTTAAGAGAGGTATCAGTTATTTATATTGAACCAAATTACCCAATATAATTAAGACTACAATAATAAAGAAAAAACTATGGCCATATTAAAATAATGCATTGTTAGGAAACACAAGATAATTATATGACAAAAAGGTACATGATCCAGTTTTTCAAAACAAATATAATTTTTCTGTTTTTTGTTTTTACAATGCTAGTTTTAAGATCCTTGGTTTTGTTGAACTCTAGCCAATAGTATTTCAGTCTTTAGAGTCCACAATTTTATAATCTCTCTTAACAACAAGTTGTAGAAAAAAAAAAAGGTGGAAAAATTTAAAAGTAGAAAATAAACTGTCTCATGCTACTGATTCTGTTGCAGAAAATGTGGTCAATGTTCATCATAATTATATTTTTTCAGATAAAATAGCAAATGGAGAATTCTCTAAAAATCTCAATCTTATGTTTTACTTTCGTATGAACATTTGTACTCTACTACTAACAATGCATTATTTTAATATGGACATATTTTTCCATGTAATCAGTTATTAATTTCTATAAGCCACAGGTGCAAATTGATAGGGACTATATTCAATCAACATATTAATATATTTTTATATTGAGTTTTCTATTCTTGAATATTAAGTATCTTTTTGTAGGTCTCCTAAAATTTCTGAATTTTGAACTTTAAGTGTTCAGTCATTCAACATATTTTGTTGATTTATCCTTAACTATTAATTATTATTTATTAAAACTTCATATTCCAAGCATCTATCTTGTGTGTGTGTGTGTGTGTATATATCCTATCTAATAAAAGAGTAATATGCAAATTGACTATACCTCTGCTACACCCAACAGCCATGACCACCAGGCATGCCCACCAACCAATTAGAGCAAGTATGCAAATCAACCTAACGAAGATGTCTATGGCCACAGAGAGAGCAAGAGAGAGGCTTGGGTTGCCCCAGGTGATGGAGGAAGCCAAGCTTTCTACACACCTTGGCCGGCCCAAGCCTCCACTTAAGTCAACAAAGTTTCAATGGCTGTACTAACAGAAGACTTGGCTCTGCTCCAGGCTACAAATTTCAATTGTAGAAGTTAAATAAATCTCAGATACCACGGATACCTCTCTGATTGGGTCACCAGGGGGCATGGTTCACCTGAAAACCACCACAGACCCCTTGTCCAGGCCACCCCTAGTCCCAAGGGATCACCCACCCTGATCTGGGACACCCTTCTGGGCAAACCAGCTGACCTACACCCATGCACCAGGCCTCTATCCTATCTAATAAAAGATAAATATGCAGATTCACAATCACTCCAACACACAAGAGGATAGCCCCATATAGTCAAAAGATCCTGCCTCCATGTGGACACAAGATGGTCACCACAAGATGGCCAGCAGGGGAAGACAGTTGTCAGGGACCAGTTCTTCAAGGGAGGGCAGTTGGGTATGATCAAGTCTGCAGGGGAGGGTAGTTAGTGGTGGCCAGACCCACAGAGGAGGGCAGTTAGGGGCAAACAGGCTGGCAGGGGAGCAGTTAGACATCAATCAGGTTAGCAGGGGAATGGTTGGGGAATGATCAGTCTGGCAGCAGAAGTGGTAGAGGCAATCAGGAAGGCAGGCAGGTGAGCAGTTGGGAGCCAGCAGTCCTGGACTGTGAGAGGGATCCCACATTGGAGAGGGAGCAGTTTGGGCTGAAGGAAACCCTACCCCACACACAAATTTCATACACCAGGCCTCCAGAATATGCACAAATTTCATGCACCAGGCCTCCAGAATATATATATACAATTAAATTTGAAAAATTAGCATTTTAACCTGTGATCATGCTTCTTTATTTTCAATTAATGTACATTTTACTTCTTATTTTTGTCTTGTTGCAATACCAAGGAATTCAACCAAATGTTGAATGGAAAAGAAAAGAGTAAAAAATTCATGGCTCAATCCTTATTTTATTTATTTATTTATTTATTTATTTATTTATTTATTTATATTAATGTATTTTATTGATTTTTTACAGAGAGGAAGAGAGAGAGACAGAGAGTTAGAAACATTGATGAGAGAAACATTGATCAGCTGCCTCCTGCACAACCCCCCCTGGAGATGTGCCCCCAACCGAGGTATATGCCCCTGACCAGAAATGAACCTGGGACCCTTCAGTTTGCAGGCCATTGCTCTAGCCACTGAGCCAAACCAGTTTCAGCTTAATCCTTATTTTAAAAATAATGTTTAAGTCATTTTTCCTTAACCTGAATTACATGACTTAAATTTTAGAGTGTCACCCTGTTCACCAAAGGGTGATGAATTTGATTCCAGGGCAGGGCACATACTCAAACTATGAATTTAATCCCCATCCCAGTTGCATGTGGATGGCAATTTATTGATGTTTCTCTCTTTCTTTCTCTCTTCCTTCCTATCTCTGAAATCAATTTTAGAAAAAAATAAAAAGTAGAGGTATATTCCAAATTCTATTTATTGGAATAAGAAAGATCTTTTAAAAAGTGTATTGTGCTTTAGAAATAAAATCTGATAACCCTATGATTAATTCAAGCTCAAGAAGATTTTCTTCCAAAAAATTATATTTGTAGCTTTTATACTTAAGTCTATGACATATTTTGCAATATCTTTATGAATGGTGTAAGATGTTTAAATTATTTTTGTGTGTATATATAAAATTATTAAAGGTATTTGCTTAAAAGTCTACCAATTTTCCACGAATTTTCTTGGTATCTTGGTAAAAAAAAATCAGTTCATTAAGTTATTTCTGGAATATTAATTCTGTTTCATGTACCAATATGGAAACTAAAATGTGGTGGTCGGTTCTGAGTTTGTTGTCTCACAAAAACTGAAGACTGGATTTATAGAAAAAGATGGTGAGTGGAAACAAAGTTTATTGAGAGATAGACAGATTTCCTCCCACAGCGGACAGTAGGAACGGGACCCAAAGAGAGTTACTGGTTAAGAGTTTTTTGTCTCAGCTTCCAAAATCTTATGTCTCTTAAGCCAGTCGTGGAAAAGATTTCAGCTAGAGTTTCATAAGAGCCTAAAATAGCCAGTGTCTAGAGCTTCAGTTCCATATTGCAGCTGGTGTAGTTCAGCATCAAAGCTAATTAAAGTCCATTAGACCATTTGTGGAGTCTACATGGCCATAAGCCACATGGATGCAGGGGAGCAAATCTTCTGCTAGAGAACAGCAAAGAGCCCAGTGCACCAGAGAGAGAATAGTGTTTTTTTGTCGAAGGCCAGATTTATGTTTATTAGCTCCTGATTGGTCCTTTCAAATAATTCTGCCCTAGTAACATCATTGGGATTAGTTTTCTGCAAGCTGCCTGTGTTAGAAATATCCATCCTATCTAATAAAAGAGTAATATGCAAAGTGACTGTACCTCTGATACAACCACAAGCCACACCCAGTAGCCAATCAAAGAGAGTATGCAAATTAACACAACCAAGATGACTACTACCATAGAGCGAGCAGGAGGGAGGTTTGGGTTGACCCAGGTGATGGAGGAAGCCAAGTGCTCAGGCCTCCGCTTAAGGCAACAAAGTTTCAATGGCTTTGGGAGCAGAAGGCTTGGCTCTGCTCCAGGCTACAAAGTTTCAATTGTAGAAGATAAATAAATCCCAGATACCATGGCCTCTGATTGGGTCAATGGTATGTTACTGTGCTGCAAACCACCACAGGCCCTTCACCCAGGTTACCCCATGCCTCAAGGGAACAACCACCCTGATCCAGGACACCCTTCAGGGCAAACCAACTAGCACCTACCTGTGCACCAGGCCTTTTTCCTATCTCATAAAAGAGTAATATGCAGATTGACCATCACTCCAACACACAAAATGACTGCCCCCATGTGGTCAAAAGATTCTGCTGCCATGTGGACACAAAATGGTCACCACAATATGGCCAGCAGGGAAGGGCAGTTGGCAGGAACCAAGCCTGCAAGGGAGGGCAATTGTGGTTGATTAGGCCAACAGGAGAGGGCAGTTAAAGGTGGCCAGGCCCACAGTGTAGGACAATTAGGGGCAAACAGGCTGGCAGGGGAGCAGTTAGGCATCAATCAGGCTGGCAAGCAGAAGTGGTTAGGTGCAATCAGGCTGGCAGGCAGGTGAGCAGTGGGGAGCTACCAGTCCTGGATTGTGGGAGGAATGTCCAACTGCCCATTTAGGCCTGATCCTACTTGGGGTTCCAGATTTGAGAGGTAGCAGGCTGGGCTCAAGGACATTGCCCCCCACTCGCCTCCCCCTTTGCACAAATTTTGTGCACTGGTCCTCTAGTACAGTATAAAGCTCAGAACACCTCTATGCCCTACAACCCCCTTCCCCTTCCTCTTCTCTCCTTCTCCCCCTTCCCATTCCAACTGAGTTGCCTTAGCAACTCCCACCAGCTGGTTTTCCTAGTTCTACTTCCTCCTTGACCACCTAGCTTCCTTCTGTCTCCTCAATATGCCTATGCTTAAACCAATACCACATAGTGTCAATTATTGTAGATTTATACTTTAAAGTAAGTTTTGAAATAAAAAGGTGTAAGCATTCCAATTTGTCTAAAAAATATTCTGCTGAGATTTTGATAGATTTCATTGAACATATAGCTAAATTTGGGGAGAATTACCATCTTAACAATATTGAGTTTTCTGATCCATGACCATGAAATATTTTTAAGTTATCTCACTAATATTTTGTAGTTTTTAGTATACTAGATGTTTTATGAAATTTATTTCTAAGTATTTTATTATTTTTGATCCTCTAAGGCTGAATGTTTTTAAGTTTATTTTTAAATTTGTTATTGCTAGATAATATATAAATTCTTTATATTTATCTCATATAAGGTAACATTCTAAATTTCCTTAGTAGTTCTAGCATGGACTTTCTTAGGATATGCTTCAACAGCACCAAGTTGCTATAAATAATGACATTTTTACTCCTTCTTCCAAATATGGATACCTTTGAATGCAATCCTTGCTTTTCTTATTTTTTGCTTTTTTTTTCTTCCTCCCACTCATTTCATTGGCAACAACCTCTTGTATAATATTAAAGAAAGGAACAAAAGCAGACATCCTTAAATTGCTCCTAATTTTCAGGACAAGGATTCAGTCTTTACCTTTAAGTATAGTTTCCTGTACTATCTTCATAGATGTATATCATGAGATTAAGGAAGATCTATTGAATTGTCAGCTTATTGAGACCGTTTTTTTTTTGTTTGTTTGTTTGTTTGTTGTTTTTTGTGTTTTTTTTTTTTTAGAATACTAGAAGCATGGTACAAAAAATTCAAGCACAAGGGTTGGGGGGTCCCCTCTGCAAGGCCTGCATACTCTTACAATCTGGGACTCCTCAATGAATATCCGACTGCCTGATTAGGCCCCATTCCCTCAGAGATCCTGCACCATCTGTCAGTTGGACATCCCTCTTGGAATTTGGGGCTGCTGCCTCCTAACTGCTCATCTGCCTACCTTCCTGATTGCCCCTAATCACTCTGCCTGTCTTCCTGATTGCCCCTAACTGCTTGCCTGCCTGATCTCCTTTAATCACTCTGCCTGTCTGTCTGATCACCCCTAACCACCTCTGGCTCAGCCCCCACTATTGCAGTTTCATCCAAAAGGATGACTGGAATGACGTCAGGAAGGTTGTTCAGCTGTCTAGTCTAATTACCATATTATGCTTTTATTATTATAGATTTTTAAATTCGTAACAAAACTGAGGGAAAAGTATAGAGATTTTCAGTTATCTTTCCAATTCAACCACCACAAATGCATAGCTTCCTCCTCCAATATCAGCATTCTTCACCAGAATAGTACATTTGTACAACTGTTGAAAATCATTACCTAGAATCCACAGTTTATATTATAGTCTACTCTTGTTGTTGTAAAACTATGAATTTAGACAAATATGTTATTACATGTATTCACCATTATACGTTGTTTCACTGCACCCAAATCCTTGGGCTTCCTATCTTCATTCCTCCCTCACTAATTCCTGGAAAACACTGATCTTTTTATTATCTCCATAGTTTTGCCTATTCTAGATTGTCATTAGTTGTAATTATATAGTATGTAGTCTTTTCAGATTGTTTCCTTCATTTAGGAATGTGCATTTAAGTTTTCTGTAAGTCATTTTATGACTTAATAGCTCAATTCTTTTTTTTTCTTTTTCTTTTAAATATATTTTATTGATTTCAGAGAGGAAGAGAGAGGGAGAGAGAGCAAGAAACATCAATGATGAGAGAGAATCATTGATTGGCTTCTTCTGCACACTTCCTATTTAGGATCAAGCCCCCAACATAGGCATGTGCTCTGACAGGGAATCAAATCATGACCTCCTTCCTGGTTCATAGGTCAATCAATGCTCAACCATTGAGCTGCACCTGGCAGGCAATAGCTCACTTTGTTTTGGTGCTGAATTATTAATATTCCTCTGTTTGGACAACCATAACTTATTAATTTACCTACTGAAGGACAACTTGGTTCTTCAAACTTTCATAAATTATAAATACAGCTGTGTATGCAGGTTGTTCTGTAGACACAAGTTTTTAACTTTATATATATATATATATATATATATATATATATACTAGAGTTTCAGTGGACAAATTTCTTGCACAGGGAGGGCCCCTAGGCTTGGCTGGCAGTCAGTGCTGAACAGAATCCAAGCCTCCCTGCCACCTACTCCCCTCCCTCCCTTGCTGCGGATTGGGGACTGCCAGCCAGCGGAAAGGGCCTTGGGAGGTTTCGATCCCCTGTTTAGAACATGCAAGAGACAACTGATTAATGATTAAAGAAAGTTTCTTGTCTTTTATTGTATTATGTTTTACATTAATTATTTTTTTATCTATACCAATCTTGCATTCCTATGATAAATCATATTTGCTCAGGCTTTATAGATTGCTGAATTTGATTTGATACTACCTTGTTAAAATTTTCTGCATCTATAATCGTGAGGAATACTGAAGCAATACCAACAACCAGCAAAGAGATTATGACTCACTTTATTACAATACTCAATTTATTATGCTGGACTGGAACCAAACCCACAGTATTTGTGAATTATGCCCTTAATTCATGTGTAAACTTATTTGTGACTAGATTTTTCTTTGTAAAAAAATTTCTAACTATTAGTGCATTTTAAAATGTGTTATGGGTCTATTTATGCATTTACTATCAACTCAGTTGTAATCATTTGTATCTATGAACAAAATTTTTAATTTTAATTTAATTTTTTTAATTTGTTAGAATATAGTTGTTCATTGTATCCCCTTATAAACCAGTTAGGTTCTGTTATAGGGTCCTTTTTTAGTTTTTATTTTGTTAATTTTAATGTCTTTATTTTTTTTTTTAAGTCTAATCATAGGTGTGTCAATATTTTCCAAAGAATCAACATTTGGTTTTACTTATTTTTTCCATGTATTTCTATTTCACTTCTATTTCATTGATTTCTTTATAATCTTAATACTGCTTACTTATGTATTCTTTGGGCACAATTTTTTCTTTTTGTTAGCTTTCTAAATTGGAATATTTGATTTTTATGTTTGGATCTATCCTCTTTTTTTAAAGAGGTGTTGAAAATAATTTTTATTTTCAGCACTGTTTAAGCTGCATTCCACAAAATCTGGTATTGTGATGTTTTCATTTTCCTTTAGGCTTTAAATATTTCTATATTTCTCCTTTGTGATTTTTTTTTCTTGACCCATAGGTTACTTAGAAGTGTTACTCAACACGCCCCCCCCCCCAACACACACAAACATACTATGTGTGCATTTCCCTAATTTCCTAATGTTATGGTATTCTGATTTGACTCTATGTTGATCAGAGAATTTATTTTGTATGATTATAATTTATTAAAACTTGTTTTATGGCAAACCATGTCTTTTATCCTAGAGAATGTTCCAGATGCACTTTAAGAATGTTTATTCTGTTCTTGTTTTTAGGAGTGTTTGTTTCATTGATATATCTGGGTTCATTTTATAAATTGTGTTAATCAAGTATCCTTTATCCTTTTATTTTCTGACAAAATGTTGTTTTCACTAAGTCAAGTACTGAAGTTTCTAAATATTATTGCTCAATTATTTGTTTTCCCTTAGGTATTTTTTTTAGCACATGTTTCATACAAAATCAGGGTCTATGTTATTTTTTTTAATATTTTTATTGATTTTTCACAGAGAGGAAGGGAAAGAGATAGAAAGCCAGAAACATCAATGAGAGAGAGACATTGACCAGCTGCCTCCTGCACACCCACTACAAGGGATGTGCCCAGAACCAATGTATATGCTTTTGACCGGAATCAAACCTGGGACCTTTCAGTCCCCAGGCCAATGCTCTATCCACTGAGCCAAACCAGTTTTGGTGAGGGGACTATGTTATTATGTGTATACATGCTTACACTTGTTGTTTTTTCCTGATGTACTGGCCATTACAAAATATTTATGTGTTGCAAATAATATATTTTGTCTTAATATCTAATACTAAGATAGCATTTTCACCCCTCTTTGCTACTTTTTTGTATGGTTTGTCTTTTTCTATCACCTTTCTTTCAATCTATTTTTTTACTTTAAATCTAAATCATGTCAATTTTAGACATTATATATAGTTGAATTATTATTGTTGCTATTATATTATTATAGGCCTAATAAAATTCACATACAGAGGATAGGTCTCCTCAGCCCAGCCTGCACCTTCTCTGATCTAAGACCCCTTGGGGGATGTCTGGTTGCCATTTTAGGCCCAATTCCTTTCACAATCCTGGACCGCTGGCTCCTAACTGCTCACCTGCCTGTCTGCCTGATCACCCCTAACTGGTCCCCTGCTGGTCTGATCCCTCCTATTGACTCTGCCTGCTGGCCTGATCACCCTCAACTACTCCCCACCCCTTCTGGTCTGCCTTCTCCCAACTGTCCCCCCTGGCAGCCTGGTCACCCCATGTAGCCTGTTCAGTCATCCATTCAGTTGTGAGGGTTACTTGGGCTTTTATATAGATAAATATTATGCTGCCTGACAATCTCTTTCTTGAAATGTTCATCAATTTTTAATAATTGTAACTACTGATACTGTAGAATTAATTATTGGCATTTTACTTTTAATTCTCTATCTGACTGATGCCCTTTTGTTCCTCTTCTGTGAGTTACTTTATCTAAAATAGATTATTTTTGGTGTACAAATTCAATTCCTCTGGTGTTTTTCATATTATTTTTTTAGTTCTTTTCCTCGTGGCCACTCTGATTACTGTGTACATGTTGACTTACACAATCTTCTTCAAAATCAATCTAAATTAATTTAAAAATTATAAATACTGAATTAGCTTTAATATAAAATCTAATTTCACAATGTTTTAACGTGTTTTTTTGATAATTTAAATGGTATCCCTGTTGTTTTCCTGGCTAGCACATTTTAGTCAAGATGACTTTGGTCATTGTCTTCTGGTAATTTAATTTAGAAGGGTATGTTGGAATGTGTGTTTATAATGTGCATGTGTTTGTATTTATATTATAGGCTCCTTTGAATTTCCTGGACTTATAGTTTTATAATTTTCAATTTTATATCATTTTGTCATTTTTCATCAAATATTTGTCATTTCCTCCATTTCTAGGATTCTAATTATGTGTACATGTGATTAGATATGTAATGCTTAATTTTAAATGTCAACTTAACAGCCCATGGGTGCCCAAATTAAACATTATTCTTTCTCCTTGTGTCTCTAAGGGTTTTTCTATGAATCAGTGAATTAAAGTAAATTGCTTTCAACAAGGTGGGTAGAAATAATTCAATTCACTGGGGTCCTGAATTGAAAAAAAAGACAGAAGAATAAATTGACTCCTTTTTTCCAATATCACTATTTGAGCTAGGACATTCCATCTCATTTTTCTTGCCCCTATACTAGGATTCCACAATTGGCTTCCTAATTCCAAAGTTTCAAACTCAGAATCAATCACAGCACTAGCTTTCCTGAGCTTTCAGCTGGCAAAAAAGCAGTTCATGGGACTTCTTAGGCTCCATGAGTCAATTTATTATGATGCATTTTTCTACTGGTTATGCTTCTTTGGAGAATTCTGACTAATACAACATAGTATCATATTATATCATTGAAATACCATTTATTTTTGTGTTGTTTTTTTTCTCCTCTATGCTTTAGTTTAAATAGTTTTGTTATATCTCCAAGTTACTGAATTTTCTTCAAAAGCTTTTAATCTGATATCAATAAGCCATTAACATTTTTTATAAATTATAATTCTTATAACTCATATTGTTGTTGTTGCTGTTTCAGTTAAGTTTATTTATAATATATTTTTAGAAGTTGTCTGCTAACTCTGTCCTATCTGTTATTTCTAGTTCTTTTTCTATGGGCTGATATTCTCCAAATTATGGTTTAATTTTTCCTGCTTTCTTACATGTCTAATAATTTTGAATGAGTAATGGACATTGTAATAATATATTAGTAAACTATTATATTAGATATATGTTGTTATATCACCAAGTTGAAGTATTTTTCCTCTTAGCAAGGACTATATTTACTTACACACCAGTTTTTGGTTCTGAGGTTTATTTTATAATTTGTTAGAGAAGATTAATAGTATGCTTCACTTTAGGACCAACATAGATATAAATCTGAGGTGTGACCCTTATGATATCTCCACTGAATAGCAGGGTTGTTTAATATGGATTTTTCCATCTGGCTGATTGGAACTCAAGTGTCTGTGACATCTGTGAGCTCTGGAAATTTTTCAGCTACCTCAATAGTGTCATTCTTTGCCTGGCACTTCAAGTTTCTCATGAGGCCTGTGTGAATGATCAAAGGATTCATACCCCAATGCCTGTTTGATATTTTGGAGCTTCCTTTTTTTCTGATACTCTGATCATAATTCCTAACCCCCGGTGTCTTTTTAAAAATATATATATTTTCATTCTTCTCAACTCAATGAGATTGATGTGTTTTGTTTGTAGCCATCCTTCCTGTAAAGTAGTTTAGAAACTGCCTTTAAAAAGAAAAGCAGGTCAATCATAGGGAGCCCCATCGTTATTTTTTTTTTTAATTAACACAACCCATAGGTATTTGATGTTAAATATTCAAACATTTAGTCTCAAGTATTTTGTCTTATGTTTCATTTGTTTCCTATTGAAGGGCCAATAATATTATCATGAAGGAACAATCTATGTCTTAGTTCATTCTTATGTGAGTCTCAAAATTATGGTTGATTAGTATATCATTAAAAATTAAACCCTTAATATATTTTCTGCAGATTTATCACACTTATTTTTATTCATTTTATGTGTAGAGTTATTCTTTTATACTTAACAATGTAAAAAGCCATTGCTTTTTTTGGAAATTTCAAATTGTTTTATAACTTTAGGTAGTTCTTAGTTCATACATTTAAAATTAATTCATATTTATTTTTAATTCTATAATTAATCTTTAAGAAATAAGGCATCTTTGCTACTTGGCAGTAAGAGGTTTCATGTATGAATTGATTATGAAAATTTAATTTGCTTTATTCAAATATATAGAAAATAATCTTGAATAATTTATTATACAATTATACCACAAGCCATGCCCACCAGCCAATCAGGAGTAAGTATGCAAATTAACCCCACCAAGATGGCTGTGGGCCATGGAGTGAGCAGGGTCTTGGATGGTGGGCCATGGAGTGAGCAGGGGCTTGGATGTCTTCTGCAATGGAGTCCAGGCCTCCCCTCAAGACTGCAGTTTCAATTGTAGAAGATAAATAAATCCCAGATACCAGCGCCTTTGCTTGAATTTCTGGAGGCATGACTGGCCTGAAAACCACCACAGGCCCCTCACCCAGGCTGCCCCACACTCCAAGGGAACCCCCACCCTGATCTGGAATGCCCTTAAGAGCATACCAGCTAGCCCCTACCCATGTACCAGGCCCCTATCCTACCTAATAAAAGAATAATATGCAAATTGACCATCACTCCAACATACAAGATGGCTGCCTCTCTGTGGTAAAAGATGGCTGTCCCCATGTGAACACAAGATGGCTACCACATGATGGCCAGGAGGGGAGGGCAGTTGAAAGGGATCAGGCTAGAAAAGCAGGGCAGTTGGGAGTGACCAGGCTGGCAGAGGAGAGAAGTTGGGGGTGACTGGGCTTGCAAGGAAGGGCAGTTGGGGGGACCCCTGGCCTATAGAGGAGGTCTGTTAGGGGTGACCAGACTATCAAGGGAGCCGTTAGGCATCAATCAGGCTGGCAGGGGAGTGGTTAGGGGATAGTCATGCTGGCAGGCACAAGTGGTTAGGGGCAATCAGGAAGGCAGGCAGGTAAGCAGTTGGGAGCCAGCAGTCCTGGATCATGAGAGGAATGTACCACTGTCCATTATTGTCTGGGCCTAAACGGGTAGTCGGACATCCCTCAGGGAGTCCCATATTGGAAAGGATGCAGGCTGGGCTGAAGGACACACACACCCATGCACGTATTTTGTGTACCAGGCCTCAGTATAATATATACTTATAAATTTATAACTTCAACCTGCTTATTATTTTAGTTGTTTAGTAAATATTAATCATTTTACTAAAATTCATTTATTGGTATAGATCCAACATAAAGTGGCATCAATTAGACCATTCATAGTCTATGGCTATTTCAGATTATAGCTAGTATTAACCAGGCTCATACAATCTTACTTATCTATCATGACATATTTTGTCATCTTATAGAACTAGATGTAAGTTTTCAATGCAATTTGCAGAACATACTTATTTTTACATCTCTAATTTTTATCTTGACTGCTATAAGACCTTTTTCCTTAAAAAAAAATATGTTATTATCTATATACATATAAAAGTCTAAGAGATCTTCATAACTGAACGAATGACCGAACATATTATGTGGGGTGACCAGGCTGGCATGAGGGTTAGTGAGGGGCAACCAAACAACTGAGCAGCAGGCTGCATGGGGCGACCATGCCTTCATGGGCAGGGGCAGTTTGGAATGACCAAGCCAGTGGGGGAAGGGGATAGTGAATGGTGACCAGGCCAGCAGAAGGGGGCAGTGAGGGTTGACCAGGCCAGCGGGGGACTGTTAAGGGTGATCAGGCAGGCAAGCAGGTGAGCAATTAGGAACCAGCGGTCCCAGACTGTGTGATGATGAGGATGGGGTCTAAACCAACAGTTGGACATCCCTTGAGGGATCCCGGATTGGAGAGGGTGCAGGCTGGGCTGAGGGGACTTCCCCTCCTCCACATGCACAAATTTCATGCACAGGCCTCGAGTCTTGAAAAACTACAAATAGTCTATGCTATTTATTTCCTAATTGTAAGTTCATATTAAAATATCTTGAAAAAGAGAATTCTATCACAGATATTGACACATGAAATATCATATTATTTATTAAATTTGACTTTTATTTAAGTAACATATATGACATATGACATATTATCTTTTAATATAGATGGATAAACTCAGATTGTAATAGGATAAAGTTATTTTGCTAACATTCTCAAACTGTCCATTAACTTTCTAATGTGGACTTTCAAGTTCCATGTAAAAATCATTCCATCATTACACTTGAATATAATGACCCTATAACAGATGGTTAAAATAGTTGTTATATCAGCAAAAAAGTTGTTGCCTTTTAAATGGTATACTTTTAGGTGAAAACAATTACACACAAATATGAATGTATTTTGCTACAGATCTTTAGGAAATCAATGAATCTATATTAAATCTATTTTTGCCAGAAATAGTTATCCTATTTTTTGTAATTGGCTTTATTTAAGTTCTGTATAATAATAAGCAACAATTCAGAGTATCCAAAAGTTTGTTGGTGTTACACTGATGTCTTACTGAAATTGATTACTTGGAGATCCCTGGCATGAATGGACTACTTGTGTAGTTTATAAGAAAAAAAAAAGTACTAATACTGACATAGAACATAGATGACAGAAATAAACTTTAAAAAACTTCAAGGAATAATTTCAATGAACCTTTTTAGAATTAAAATAATATTGAAGATTTTAGGAATTCTCTTCATGATTATATTTTGGCAAAGCTTTGACCTCTTCCGTCGCAGAAATTAGGTCAGGGTGAAAATCAGAGACTATAAACAGGAATGAGGTAAAGAGTCTAAAGAGCCCTACTGATTGATTAATATCATATAGTGGATGGGAGTGAGTTTTAGTCCAATGTATGTAGAGACTCATCCAGGAGTACAGCAGGGCTCTGAAAGATTGGTATAGACTCCTGCTGAGTTTATAATCTGTAAGTGTTAAGTGTTCAAGGCATGGGACCTGGCTGTTCTTAACCAAAGTCAGATCTCTACTAGAGCTTAGTTCACTGAAAACCATTTAAGTTTAATAAGCATTTGTTGAGTATTTTATGTTTTAAGGATTATGTTAATGGAAAGATACAAAATTATTAAGTCATAATCCATTTGTGACTATTTGGCATATATAGTCTTCTTGTTTATTATTTCTGAAATACAGTATGATTTATTAAGGACCATATCATTACCAATGTTCCATTTTGTTCCTTTATTTACCTCTATGCTATGACAAATTCTTGTCAATGTAGGAAAAGAAAAAAGTATAAGTATCTGTATTCTCTGAGACAAACTTATGATGTAAAAGGTATTTAAACATCTAAAAGCAAGACATTTGAGTGTTCTATATATTCATGCTTTAAAATCTAAGTTGCAAGAACAAGATGTTTTAAATAATTTTCTCCACTCATTCTTTGGGGGCTTTATTTTTATTACATTAGATATAAAAATGAATTTATTTAGATACTATAAATATACTAATTTGTAAAGTTTTACATAAAAGAAATGTTGTCGCTTTATAATGTTATTCCCATAAATATAATAACTAACTTACCTGGTAACTTAAACTTGCTATAAAAAACCTTCATGTGCAATAAAAGACACAGATGATTGATTGAAGTTCCAAGAATTACAGCAAGAACTGCTACACATAAGAGTTACATATTTAATTGTCTTGGGAAAGAATAACCCATTTCCACTAAAATATGAAAGGTTGAGCCTGCTGTCTAGAGCTGGTTCCACCAAGGAAATGGGCTTTTCTTAGATCTGCACTTATCTTTCATTCCAATTTTTAAGATTGGTTATTTATTAATATGAATGAACACTTTCTGCCTTATATATATTTAAATTTGCAAGTTGCTAATTACCAAATCTTACTTTGGCCTGCTATTTATGTATGTATGTTTCTATTATTAGGTCTGATCAAATAACTGAATGGTCCTCCTCACTTGGGAACTGTCCTTTAGGCCACTTCACAAGGGACATTCCCCTTTGCTTACACCACACTTCATTTTCAAAGACTACATTCCACTCACTTGCTAAGACCGTTATCTTCCCCCCCCAGGACCCACCCAGAGAATTCTCTGCCCAGAAAAAGCCCTCCTAGAGTCCTTTAAAATCTCCAACTCCCAGTCCCTGGGCGCTAGAATCATTTTGGGGCTCAGCCCGTCTGGTTTTCCAGATAACCTAATAAATTCATAAATGTTTACTTCTATTGGCCTCATCCATTCCTCTTTCAGTGAACCTAACATCTGTTTTTATTTTTTATCAAACTTTCTGCTACTCAAACATTATTGTATGAACCCATTGCAAGCAGTTTTTTCTCCCTTTATTGAAAACTATATGTATTCTTTGAAATGATAAAGTAATGGAAAACAAACTTATCTTTCTTTCCTTAAGTGTATAGAAACTTGGACAATATCTATAAATTAGCTTAAATATGTTTCTGAATGGCCACTAGTCAGTTTATAACAATGAATAAAGCAAAATGAAATAAATAAGGTCTTATTATTTCAGTTTACTGCCTGGAAAGAGATTCCCAACTGCAGGGAAAGAGAACCCAAGGGTCTGACTGAACTTAAGAAATACAGTTCATTGATTGGAGGACCCAAATTTTTAAGTAGGAAATTAGACATAGATGGCTGGAGTGGAGCCTGCCCTGGGTTCTGAACAGGGGTCTGACCAACATTGCCTTCAGACTACCTTTCTAGGAATGGCCCAGAGGAGTGCCGGTAGGCACATTCCATCCAGCTGGCTCCTAGTACAAGCTTAGAGGAGATTGACATGACCTCATTGTCAATATGACCTTACTAGGGCCCTGAACTAATTATAATATAATTTGCATTTTTGGCTTTGACCCTCCCCCACCCTCTGCCTTGTGAATTTTTCTGCATACATTATGGGTAAGGTCATGCCCAGAAGAAATATAGTTTCTGTCAATCATCCCTGAATGCAAATGAAAGGCTCCACCCAGAAAATCCCTCTTTAAAGCCTAGGAGTTGGGGCCATGATTTCACTCCCTCCACTGGCCCACTTCTTGTTTGGAATGTATCTCCAATAAACCCCACTTTGCTTTATGTACTTTCATATTTGTTGACCTTAAAATCTTTTCTGCATTGAGGAAAAGAGCAGAAGTCCCAGCCAGTAACCTCAATTGGTAACAAAATCAGACAGAATTTGTGTAGCAAATACCAGAGATGAAGGATGAAGCTCAAAAACCCTACATTAAGCTCAAAAGAACTGCAAAAGAAACCACTTACATTTTTGGTTTAGGATTAATTTGTATTTGTGTGAAAATAAACTGATTAATGGCAGGAAAGGACTGTCTAAAAGTTGTAGGTAAAATGATCCCTAGACCTCAAACCCAACAGTTTAATTTTCCAACTGACAAGACTATCTACAGACAAATATGCCCCATTAGTGTTCTGGACAAAAGGGGCCACATGCTAACCATATAAGCTCAGGGAAGGCCTGCATGGCAATCTTGCAAACTCAAATACCTAAAGTAATCACAAAGGATGGTCTGAAATTAAAACTTTAACTAAAAGCAATTATGGTGGGTAGACATGTCTTAGGCCAGTATTTTCCCTGACAAGGTCAATGTTTACCCTAAATGAGCCTTTTTTTTTTTTTGCATCTAAGATAATTATGAAATGTCAGAGTAACTTGTAACTTGCCTTTTTCCCCAGACTCCAGGGTACACCCAGATGCTGGGCACCAGGACAGAGACTATAAATTCCTTCATTGTTATTGTTGTTATGTTAATTGTTGACTGTTAACTATCCTGTAGCCACCTAAATAATGTGTCTATCATTTTACTTGTTATCCAATCTCAGAGGTTTCCCAGTTTTGCTTTCTCCACCTCCCTAATCTATCATTAAT
Organism: Lasiurus borealis; assembly: GCA_004026805.1. Classification (NCBI taxonomy): domain Eukaryota; kingdom Metazoa; phylum Chordata; class Mammalia; order Chiroptera; family Vespertilionidae; genus Lasiurus; species Lasiurus borealis. The sequence continues at coordinate 42,753 of PVJN01001554.1, forward strand.
GGATTTAATGTAACCCATTATGTAACTTATGTCTCTTCCTTTGATGCAATGTATAAAAATGGGAAAAACTGCCATTCTCCAGAGCATTATCCCAATATGTTGAGATTCGGCTTCCTTTCAATTGTTTGTAGTTTGAATCAAATAACTCACACAAATTATTTACTTGTATGAATGTTGTTTATGTTAACAGTGCAAATAACTTGCTCTTGATAATGGCTGTTCTAAACCAACCCAAAAAAATATTTTTAAAAAAGCATTCTTTGTAAGAATCAAACCAATTCTATGACTTCATCCAGAAAAAAAAAAAAGAAACACACACACACATACACACACACACAATTCCAGTACTTAAAAAGTAAAAATTCATAAAAAACACAATACTTTTTAAGTGGGGGAGGACAGTGCAAATAGAATTAAACCTCATTTCTCTAAAATCTCCCATCTTGAACAATTTAAATCCTGATCAAATTGTTCAGAGAAAAAAAATGTCTGAGATGTGAAACAAAACTTTGATTTTTGATCTGACAACTCTTTCATGCTGATACTTCAGCATGACAAAAGTATCTTTCAGGCAACAAACAAAAGAGAAAATGCTTTAGTTGCTAGTGAAATCCATGATTAGTACAATTTTAAAACATAAAGAGGCCATCAAGAGTTCTAATGTTGCTAAGGGTATGAAAGTGCTCACAAAACAATCATCACAGACAATTGAATAAGTAGAAAATCTGTTGTTGATTTGGATGAAGGAAAAGCAGTTAACTAGTAATAGCATTTTGGAGGCAGGGATAATATGAAAAATTTGCTTAAGGGTAGTAGGGTGTGATTCATTCAGTTTTAGCAAAGAAGAATTTATTTATAGATTAAACAGTATTTAAACATGTTATATATAAGAAATATTAAAACAGAGAATCATTTTTAGCATCTGGAAAGAATTAGGTCAATTTGATACAGGACTTGAGGGCTGGAGCATGCTGTATTTCCCTGGGCTGGATGGTTCCCAGGCTCTTTGCGCATTGGAGGGAAGATGGTATAGCCAAAGTGGAAATTTATTGAAGAATAAGTACAGACTGCCATGTGAGGATGTAGAAGGAGTCCCACAGAATGAACTCTAATGAGGACAGGGGGAAAGAGTCCCACATAACAGACTCCCAAGTAGAGAGAGAAAGAGTCCTACCAAGTTGCTGTTTCCATGGCTGCAAGTCCCTATGTCCTGATATCTCCCCTCTGATTGGTCAATATTTCCTTTTGAATTGGTTACTATAGTAACTCCTGGGCTGAAAGGTCAAATTTCACATGGGACATGTAGAGCCCTCCTTCCTAATTGTCCTCTTACTGCCCTCCATTCCAGCCTGGTTGCCCCCAGCTGTGCCCCCAGCTGGCCTAGTCACCCCCAACTGCCCTCCCTACCAGGCCTGATCACCCCTTATGACTCTCCCTTACCCCACAGCCTGGTCACCCCACACAACTTGCCATTCAGTTATTTGGTTGGCCCTCACTAACTCTCCTGCTGGCCTGGTTACCCCATGCAACCTGCTTGTTCAGTCTTTTGGTGGTCTCTCACTAACCCCCCTGCGAGCCTGGTTGTAGGCAGCCATCTTGTGTGGGTCTGAGGGTCAATTTGCATACTACCTCTTTATTATATAGGCTACTGAAAGCTACTATATATGAACATGTTACTGGAAAGCAGTCTAGGCTATTGGCAGTTCTTCCTAGGACCAGCTAGTAATATGTGGGTTCTTGATTTTGTGCTGGAAAAATTTCACAACAGGAGTCCAAATAACTATGAGAGGATATTTACTAGCTGTGGTCGAAAAACAAGAAAGAGCTTAACATAGAAGAAGCAATAGGAGACCCTACACTGGAATGCTCTAGTTCTCTGGGAAGTCAAGCAAAGGGATCCTGGGAGTCAGGTTCAGGGGACTAGCCTGCTACAAGGTTGCAAGGATCTTGGGGTCCCTTATCCAGTTTAGGAGATGCATGTCTGTCAGGGGGAAAGAGTGTTTTTTTGTTTGTTTTGTTTTTTCCCCTAAGACTTTCTCTCTTTCTTTCAGGCAGGAATCTTAGGGGAGGTTTTTGTATTTTACGTTTTGTTTTTTGTTAATCCCATTGCTTTTTTCACAGAGTGTGGAAGAGAGGGAGGAAAGAGGAGAGAGAAACATTGATTTGAGAGAGACACATAGACATATGCCTCCCTTATGTGCCCTGCTCAAGAATGGGGAGAGAACCTACAACCCAGATGCCAGGTAACTGCCATTTACTGGGAAACTAACCTCTGACCCTTTGGTTCTCAGTCTGATTTCTAACCACTGAGAAACACAGCCAAAGCTAGCAGAATATTCATCAGTTTTCCAGGTGTGCTTCTCCAGGACCATCGTTTCCATTGATTGGTCAGTGTCGGGGCAGGGTATCATTGACATTGCAACTGGTCCTGATATTCTCAACCTGATTTGCTGCTTTTCTGGGTCTGGAGCTAAATACAACTGAGGCCTAGATATTATTTCTAGAGAGGGGCCTTTTGTATCTGCTGTAAATTGCTCTGCAGTTTGCTTAGCTATCTGTCTCAGTTTCCCTATTCCCCTTGTCCTGGCTCACTCGCCTGACTCAAACATAGATGGCCTTTGCTCCTCACAGAGAACAATTAGGGTTTGTGACCTTTTGTGTGTTCCTGTGCTGTGGGTAAGTATTACAGTAACACAGTATTTCACCTCTCCTCTCTGCCTTGATATAGTCTTTTTTTTTTTTTCTGTGAAGGAACTGCTCAGCTAGTTTTGAGGTTTTCTTCAGAGGAAATTGTTCCTTGTGTATCTGTAGATTTAGTGTGTCAATGGGAGTCCAAGCTTTTTAAGTCTCTATCTTGGACTACGTCTGCATGTATGTATTTGTCTTGTATTTTTATTTCTACCCTTTATCTGTAGTTAGAAAAGGGAAAAAGTATTTTAATGGCCATTTAGATAATTGTGGATTTTTTATAATTTATCTTTATTGTTGAAAGTATTAGTGTCCCTAGATATAGAATTCCATTTTTTTTCTTTTTATTGTATTGTTTACACTATTAGAAATGTCCATCATTTCCACGCGCCTTTGCCCAACTGCACCCAGCCTATCACACTGTTGTCTGTGTCTATGGTTTATACATATATGTTCTTTGGCTAATATCTTTACTTTCGTCCATCAGTCAGTCCACCAATGACCTCCCCTCTAACATGCATCAGTATGTTCCATGTATTCATGCCTATGGTTCTCTTTCTTTCATCACGTTGAATATGTGACTTTGACTTCCATTACTTTGAAAACTAATTATATTAATTCTACTTATGATCCCCTGTATGTTAATTTTCTCTGCCTGCTTTCAGGATGAGCTCCTTATCTGTCTTTCAACTATCTGCTATGATATATCTAGGGTGGATCACTTTGAATTTATTGACTATGTAGCTTAATGTTTTTTAAACAAATTTGGGAAGTTTTGAACATCGTTTATTTAAATACTCTTTCTATACATTTCATTCTCTTCTCTTGTTTGTGATTCCATATGTATATTGGTGTAGCCTTGATAGTGTCACACAATTCTCTGAGTTTCTAGACTTTTCTTTACTATTTTTCTATTCTCAGATTAGAAATTCTGAACTGACCTATCTTCAAATTCATAAATTTTAAAGTCAAATCTGTTGCTTAAGATTTCTAATAAACTTTTACCCTTACATTAATAATAACTGCCTTATTCACCACTGTGTTTAAATACATTGTTATTGTTTCCATTGAAATTCATTAAATTTTTGCCTTATTTTTATTTAAGATCACATTGACTTTTATAAACATTTTCCATTGCAATCTGTACATTTATATTTATAGATGTGATTTTTTAATTCTTTAAAACATCTTCCTGGGCTTTTGATAGGTTTGAGTTGGCTATGTAGATAATTTTTGAATAGCAACAATCTTTGTATTATGTATATTATTGAGAGAACCAATCTAGGTATGTATATATCCTTCCAATTACTTGAATCTTCTTTAAACACATATGAATGACTATATATCCACACACAGATGTGTATTCATTTACCATGTTGGCTTGGACCTAAAGTGCAATATTGAGCAAAAGCAGTTTTTATTGTCTTATCCCTGTTTCAGTGCAAATATATAAGTATTTTAGTGATAAAGTATGATATAAATTTGCTTTATGAATAACTTCTATCACATTAACAATTTCTGTTCTTATTTGCCAGAGGTGTGTTTTTGATTAATGTATTTTATATATTATGTATTTTGTTTTCTAGGAAAACACTATTGTGTTTTATAGCCAAAGAATTAACAAGCAGAATGTTTTAATATGTTTATCAAAGACAGCTTCCCTAAATTTAATTGGTCAATTACAAAATTGCTTCAGTACAAATAACACTGAAAGCCAACCAGTAACAGGCTCAAAATTTTGAAGACAAGTCAGTCAGCAGTTGACTCATTCCTGTGAACAACCTTCTAAAATCAAACAATCATTAAATGCCTTACTAAAGAACAATTTGTCCAAGGCTAACATCAATTTTTTCTTGCACTGTACACCAGCCCCCAAACAATTGTTCAACCAAAATACTCATGAAATATTAGAAGTCTATGTTTTAAAAGACTGTACAAAATTATTATAGCTTTATTTAAATAAATAATATATTAATCTTGATCCTACTAACATGTGGTGATTTTTAATACTATTTAAGTAATCACAGCATTGTTTTTTACTAATTGCTTTTCTAATGCTATTTTTTCATTTCTTTGTAATCACTTAAATCAGAAGTTTATGCAATTTTTCTTAACCTTGCTTTAATCCTTGCCCCCTAGTTGTCTACTCCTTACTTACAAAATAGAGTATCCTTCATCTTTACCTTGTGTTGTTTCTCTTCACTTCTCTATATCTCTAAACTATCTATTAGAATGCATGTTGATTTAGATTTCCAAAATATTTCAAAAGTAATTATAACTATATAAATTTAACTTAACCCTTATATGTTGTATAATACAAATATAAATTGACACAAATCTGAAACACTGAATCAAAACTAATTAACTGTTTGATAGAAAATGCTCTAGCTATTTCCTAAAATGAAACATAGTAAAATATTATATGAATCAAGATAATGTATCACAGAAATGCAGAAAATTAAATCAGGAAGGCTTTAAGAATCTATTATTTTTTTACAAAAGTTTAGCAATATCTCTATGATGTGTTTTTTGTCTGTGATGCTATATTTCTTTTATTTTACATTTTATGAGAAATTTTTGAATATTTATTTATAAGGTAAGAAATCAGTATTATAGAGGACATCTTTTTCAAACAAATCTTTATAGTTTGAAATATGTCTTACATTATTGGCATATCCTTTTTTTGGTGAAAAAGAAAATCCATATTTCTGTTGAATGTATATGCAGCTCTAAAATTGATTTTTGTTCATTTTTTATTATAATTTGTCAAGTTTAGTGAAGTAGTGTCTGGTTATTTAGTGATTTATATTAGCATGCTTCTTTAGGAGGATATGAAAGAAAGCATGTAGAATGATTGTATCAGCTAGCAAATAAAATTACCTTAAAGACCATGCATTGTGTACAGGAAAACATCTAATATTTACCATGTGGACTAAAGTGAGGGAATAATTACCACATCTCTGATAACTAGTCATTAAAGGATAAAGAGCAAAAGAAAAATAAATAATATAGTTATAAAGGACATTGGGATTTCAATCAAATTAACATGTGGTTGTGATTTCAGAAAAAGGAAGAAAGAAGAAGTAAACTCTTCTATTTATAAGATGTCTGACTATAATGGGACAGTATGGGTTTTCAGAAAGGTTTCTAAATTTGCTTAATCTATATGTGGTGTATTTTGATGCTCCCTACATGTACATATTACTTTTTTAAATCCATACCCAAAGACGTGCTTATTGATTTTGAGAGAGAGAGAGAGAGAGAGAGAGAGAGAGAGAGAGAGAGAAGAGAGAACATCAATTGGCTGCTCTCCATACACATCCTGACTAGTGACTGAACTTGCATCCTAGGTATGTGCCCTGTCTTGAATATGAACTACAACTGTTCAGTATACAGGATGATGTGCCAACCATCTGAACCACATTAGCCACGGCATGCATTAATTTTTATAAAAATCTTCTGAAAATAAACAAATCATATTTTGTCTTCTATTGTGAATGTTTATTGAATATCCATCTCCTGTTACCATTTCAATCACTTTTATAGACAATCATTTCTTCCCACAGTATGATACATCTTAAGATGATTTTAATACAATAATGGGTCTTTTTGTAAAGATGGCAATGTGGATAAACTCTATGCTTGCCTCCTTTCATGATCACATCCAAATCTATAATAATCCTATCTAATAATCCTATCTAATATAATAAATCCTATCTAATATGCAGATTGATCATCAATCCAACACACAATATGACTGCTCCAATGTGGTCAAAGATCTTGTCCCCATGTGGACACAAGATGGCCAGCAGGAAAGGGCAGTTATGAAGGACCAGGCCTTCAAGGGAGGGCAGTTGTGGGTGATCAGTCCAGGAGGAGAGGTCAGTTGGGAGAGACCAGGCCTGCAAGGGAAGGCAGTTGGGGACAATCAACCCTGCAGGGGAGGGCAGTTGGGAAGGACTAGGCCAGCAGAGGAGGGAAGTAGGAGGTGACCGGGCCTGCATGGAAGGGCAGTTGGGAGGAATCAGGCCTGCAGTGGAGAGCAGTTAGTGCCAAACAGGTTGGCAGGGGAGCAGTTAGGCATCAATCAGGCTGGCAGGGGAGTAGGTAGGGGGTGATCAGGCTAGCAGGCAGAAGCGGTTAGAGGCAACCAGGAAGGCAGTCAGGTGAGCAGTTGGGAGCCAGCAGTCCTGGATTGTGAGAGGGATGTCCAACTGTCCATTTAGACCCAATCCTAATGGGCAGTTGGATATCCCTCAAGAGGTCCCAGATTGGAGAAGACACAGGCTGAGCTGAGGGACAACCTTGTCCCCGGGCACAAATTTCATTCACTGCACCTCTAGTAAAAGTATAATATGCAAATTGACCAAACAGCAGAATGACCATCTACACAACCTTCCGATGACCATGCTATGACACATACTATGACACAGAATAGCCTTTACTATATAGTATGTATTGTTCAAAGACTTTTCTTTATAAGATAGATATTATTTCCATGACTATTTTATGGTCAAAGACTGTAAGCACAAATCACAGAAGTTATTCCCCAATGTCAGTGATTTTCTAAATAGCAGGGCTGGGATTTGAATCTTACAAGCCCACTTCAGAGTTTGTTCATAATCATTCCACAAGGCAAATGGCATGACATTTTAATATGGCATTTTTGTTCACCTTATGGATATGATGTGGGTAGAAGGTGAGGAGGTGAAGATATTCTGGAAGGTTATTAAGATCCTTAGGTGTAATAACTAACCTTTGTCAAAGAAAATTTTCCTACTGAGCAATGGGCATGTTGGTCATGAAGGAAAAGTGAGCAATAAACTTTGGAGAAAAAGTCAATCCATCTTGAGGGAAATATAGTTCCTAAGAGTTAAGAGAACAATAGCACCTAGTTTGTAACTTATAAGAACAATAACTAAACTCTGGTCCTATGGTTAGAACTTAAGGCATTGTTCAAAATACAGAGGAATATATGAGTATCAAATCTAAAACTTAATAAAAGCAAGAGAATTGTGGATGATGTTTTAGCTACCTTTAGGTGTGTTTCTCAAGCAAGCAACAACAGAATTACTTCTAGTTTGTTAGACTATGTAAATATTCAGGCCCACTGCAAACATACAGATTCAGAATCTCAATGATATTACTAAGGAATCTGTGATTTCAGAAGCTTTCCTTGTGACTCTATGGAGTTTATGCAAATCATTGTTTTATTTTTTATTGAGTTTAATGGGAGATATTGGTTTGCAAAACCATACAGGTTTTAAGTGTACAGCTCAATAAAACATCAACCATATTGCCTTGTGCACTCATTGCAACAAGCAGTCTATTTCCATCCCTCCTTTCTGTCCTTTGACCACCTTCTCCCTCCACGTCTCTTCCCCTCTGGCTATCTTCAATCTGTTTTCACACTGTTGTATGTGTCTATGAGTGATGTATGTGTGTGTGTGTGTGTGTGTGTGTGTGTGTGTGTGTGTGTGTTTTGGCTTAATTTCTTCACTCTTTCATCCACAAAATTATTGTTTTAAAACAAAGTAACTTTGTCCTAAAAAATAAAGTGCTTTAGACATTTCTCTGAAGTGAAAAACAGTAGCTGTCATACATGAAAGTCATTGGCATGTATATATATTGCAAAGAAGAATATCTCCATTAAATTGTGAAATATCTAAATACAACTACACACAAAGACACAACATACAAGTGCATATCAATAAACATGGTTATAAAAATTTCAAAAAGAAATGTCCATAGTCCATAACAACTACTATACATTTAACAAGTTTTTATGAAATCCCATATTGCCTACAAACTTAAAAATAACTCTGCAGTTGTTCATTCCAAGTTGTTACCCAGTAAATAGGACCTTCTGGAAAAATCACATCCTGCTTATAAGCTGAATTTTTAAAATTGAAAAGTATATCACTACTGGTGACTAGTTGCCTTTAACTTTCTTTTTTTATTATATCTGAATTATACCATACAAAGATCTAGAAAAAGCAAGGATGTTTATTGAAGATCAAATATTTATTTGAGGTAAATTAATTCAGGTACTTAAAATAAAACTTAATATGATTTAAACTTCTTTGTTGTTGTTTTTTGCCTCACCACTACATTTATGAAAATGTGTGTTACTATAAGGAACTCTGTTTTTCCGTTGTGAGTGAAAGTTTATGCTCTTTAAAATATTGATGAGAGTAGCCAATATAGATGGAGAGAAAATTATATCAAGATTTATCAGGTGTAATTGCAATCAAATCATAATACTTTTTATATAAAAAATTTCAGCTTTCCTAAATATGAAGAATATCACTTCTTTAATGATAAAAAATATTACACCTTCAACAACGAGTACTCTCACCATTGTCATGTGTGATTGTAATGTCTTCATGTATTCCAATATATCTACAGTGAGCCTGAGCTGGAAACATATAACTGAAAAAGAAAAATTTATTATCACCCTAAATCTAAGTTGAAATCATTATCAGTTTAATTACATATAATAAAAATTTTCAAATTATGTTTAACTTTTTAGTTTATAATAAATTATGTATAAAAATGTTGAGTTTGAGGAATATATTTTGCAATTGATAACATTAAATATTGACCTGCCTATAATTAAAAAGACACATTAGTAGCCACAATAGTTTCCTACAAAATAGCTTATATTTTACTTCAATAACTGATAAAAATGCTTTGACAAAAATTACATCTGTTCATAGTTGTGAGTAATATTTTAGCATAGAAATTAGTTCACATTTTTATTTTTTATTTAATAAATCTTTATTTTTCAGATTATTAAATTTGTTCCTCTTTTTCCCCCCATAACTCTCCTCCACTTGGCTCCCCGCCTCTCCCTCTGCCATTACCTTCCCCTGCATTGTCCTCATCCATAGGTGTATGATTTTTGTCCAGTCTCTCCCTGTACCCCCCTCAGCTCTTTCCCCCTGAGAATTGTCAGTCCATTCCCTTTCTATGCCCCTGATTCTCTTATGTTCACCAGTTTATTCTTTTCATCAGATTTTTATTCACTTGATTTTTAGATTCACTTGTTGATAGATATGTATTTGTTGTTCCTAATTTTTATCTTTACTGTTTTCTTTTTCTTCCTCTTCTTAAAGAGTACCTTTCATATAACCCTGGTTTGGTGATGAAATCCTTTAGCTTTTTCTTATCTGGGAAGCTCTTTATCTGACCTTCAATTTTGAATAGGTTTTCAGTATCTTGCTCTCTCTCTTCTTCTGGCACTCCCATAATTCTGATGTTGGTATGCTTGAAGTTGTCCCAGAGACTCCTTGCACTATCTTCACATTTTTGGATTCCTTTTTTCTTTTTGATTTTTCAGTTGAGTGTTTTCTGCTTCTTTGCATTTTAAATCTTTGACTTGATTCTTGCCTTCCTCTAGTCTGATGTTAGGTCTCTGTGTAATATTTTTTATTTCAGTCAGTGTATGTTTAATTTCTAGTTGGTCCTTTTTCATCTCCTCTTGGGTCTCGCTAAATTTATCCATCTTTTCTAGGAAATTCTTGAAAAACCTTATAACTATGGTTTTGAACTCTATATCCAGTTGTTTGTTTTCCTCCATCTCTTTTATCTGTGATCTTTTCCTCTGTCTCTGAATTTTTGCTATGCTGGGAGAACTTCTATGCTGGAGTCAGTCTTAAGACTCAAAACTTGCAAAACTGCAAAAGCCTCTCTGTTGAACTTGACTGGGGTGGAGTCTCAGGACTGAGCAGATAGCTTTGATTTCCAGTCAGCCCTGCCCTTCCTGGCCCCTGGGTCTCAAGTATCTCTCAGTATTGCTGAAGCCCTCTCTGTGCACACACATACATACACGTGCCTCTAGACCTCTCCTTTCTGGTTCCCTTGCACTCTGGGACCCATATGAGTCTGGTTCTACAGGGTCTCACTTGAGAATGGAGTTCAGTGCAGGCAGAAGTGGAGTTCAGCACAGTTGGGAGGCTCTGTCTCCTGCCTGCTAGAGAAAGCCAGCAGCACAATCAGTAATCCACCCTCTCTGTGAGACATGGAGTGCATGCTCGCAGACCTCTGCCCTTTGGTGGCTCCCCTAAATTTCCTTGCACTCCTCCCTTTTCACAACAGTCCAGACTCCCCCCTTATGAGTCTCACCCAGAACTAGGGTTCAATGCAGTCAGGAGTCTTCATCTTCCTCCCGCCAGAGGCAGCCAGTCAGGTATGCTGCCGCCTGTTCTCTCCATGCTTGGGTCTCTGTAGCTCTTCTGAGTTTCTGTGAGTCCTTCTCTTTCCTTTTAGTTGTAGAATTTCCACTCCGCCAGCTTTCCTGTGGTTCTGGATGCTGTCTGTTCTGTTAGCTGTAATTTTGAAATTGTTGTGCGAGGCAGCAGTTTAGGTGTTCACCTATGCCGCCATCTTGCTTTCTCTCTAGTTCACCTTTTTAATACACTCTATATAAAGTCTTTCATAATATGTATTTTTCCAAATCAAGTAAATTATGGAAAATATTTTGTTCAAAATCATTTGATAGTATTTAATAAGTAAATTATGATAAACATCATCTATGTTTTTGCCTATTAATAGTAGAGACAGGAAAATACATTTTAGAGTGAATAGTCTGAAATTTTTTGAAAACATTTCCCATGACTTCTAAAAATTATTTCTTAAACATTGCATCAAATGGAATAAAAATAGTTATTTAATTCACTAAATAAATCTGATGTGCTTTTTTTGCATGTCTGTTTACCTAATTATTATATCTTACTTACTTTTCTATTTTAAGATAGCCACTAATAATCTTGTATTATTTATCACTTTTTGTTAGAAGAAGTGTCTAAAAAAATACAAATGCATGGGGTTACATGGATTTGATATGTTTCCTAGAATTAGAAATTTGTATTTCTATACATGGTAGAAAGTAGGCAGTGGCAAGTGTCATATTATGTTCATTACTTAGCCTCTCTGATTTATTGCATACCTATGTACAATTTACCCCAGCAGAATGAAATCATTTTCATAAAAACACATCTATTATTAGGTTAGAATTTGTTCAAATGAATAGTTCCTTGGCACATTTTAACATTTGAGTTATGTCATAATTTATTTTGATACCCTATCTGCAAAAGGCATTTTCAAAATATCAGATTTATAAAAATCCCTAGCAATTCATCTGTCAAATGGCCAGTAACATATTCTTGAGCCTGTTCCTATTCTTCTAAGAGTATAGTGGTTATTTATTTCAATTGATACAGTATCAAAATATCGCATTGGTTGTGACATCTATTGTATGTGAATAGGTGGACTAGTCTGGACATTGTCAAGAAGGAAGATGAAACACTAGAGTGTAACTTGCTTGGGATCACCTGAGAGTATCATCCATTCTGCTCACTGTAAGTGCTCACTGAAGCACAGCTGCTGGCAATATGGGACAGCCACCCACTGCTGAGAATCAACAAAGCAACAATGAAAGAACTCAACAGTGCAGCTGGCAAATCTTTCAGATTGTCATACGCCTTTTCCCTCAGGGAGGGCCCTTAGAGATTGTGTATGTTGTCACTTGTAAAATTACAATTTATTTATAAAAGTTAATTCTGATTCCATGGTTTAAGTCTCTCTATGAAGGCGTGTTTTGTGGCAGCGGAAGAGAGTCAGGAGGTGAACAGAGTAAACTAATATAAGAACAAGAAAAAACAATTATAGAAGGATACTACTCAAACAAATAAAATATTATAAGAATATTGTATTAATTTGAAGGAAGATCTCAGTGTGCTTTGAAAGAATTCATTAAGTTTAAAGACAGATTGATAAGAAAAGACACATACATGAATTTCTGTTAAATTTTTTTGAATTCTAACTATAAAGAGTAAATCTAGTTTCTAGGTAGAAAATAGAAAAGTAAACTACGTACCAGAAAAGTAAACTATTTCTTTTCAGGTGTAAACATTAAGAAGTGGAATGAAGGAAAATTGCTTTTATATTCTGAGATAAGGCAACTTGTCATAAAACATATGAGTAGCAAAGGCATTGTTAAACTATTAAGAAGAAATTAAGATTACTAACAATAGGCAAGAATTCAGATGTTATGTCACTCAGTATCTGTTCTGAGGCAAGAATTTTTTAAAATAAGGAATAATACAAGTGATCCTGAGAGAAGACTTCAAAAGTAGATAAGATGGAGAGAACAAAGAATAGTAGTAAATGAATCTTCATATATATTCATTTGCATATCTCTCTCTTCAGTTGTAAGATACCTATAGATAATAGAAAATTTAAAGATTTTTAAACATTATTTAAATAGAAGAGTCATAGTAAAAGTAAAATTATAACAATTATAAAACTTAGCTACATTCAGGAGTTGAGAGGGGTTACAAGAAAACTTCCTAGAAACCCATCAATAAAGAAGGGAAACAGAAGAGAAAGTACATGCCATCTGGTCTTTTTTTTATATGCACTAGCTGTGGGAGCATGGGCAGTACATTAAGTGAAACAAAATACCTGAAAGAAATAGTTCTATGTTGCTTACAAATAATTTTTAGAATCATCTGTATATATTCAAAAACATGGCTAAAATTGTTCTGAGTAAACTAGGTATAAAAATTGAGACATAACAGGAAAATACACTTAAGATTTTATGATTATTCTAGTTTCCTGTTAAATACTGGTAAATGAGGACACATCTAATGGCCTTCAAGGAAGGCCATTCAACTGGGCTGATTTTCCCCAGTTATATTCACCTTGAGAGGTACAAGTGTAGAATAAACAAGGCTCAGAATTTACCAAAGGCCAATTTGCCAGGAAAAAAATAGTAAAAAGAACTGGAGATATATTCATGAGAAAGATTATACTATCTTGGATATATAACAAGATATCAAGAAAGGAGAGAATTAAATAAGTAATAGAATCATTGAATTTTTAAGTCCTGGTAAAGTACAAGTGCTGATGCAGGTTATGGGCTGGAAAACACACACACACACACACACACACACACACACACGTAAAAAACTATGATATGATCTTTAGAGATAAGAACACCTCAGACTGAAATTTTAAGAGCACAGCATAAACAAATATTGGCAGATTACTATAAGGTAATGACTGAGGTAGGATGAGAAAGATGAACAATAGAGATTCAATTAAATAAAAATGGATGATTATAAACTTCATCATCATGAATGTTAAAATAATGAAATTCTAGAAAAGGCAATAAAAATGCATTGAGATTAATAGCATCTATATACGTACTAGAATTTTTTTTAAAATAGGCAAAGAAAAATTGACATAAAAACTTTGCTAGAAATAGCTACTTTAAAATAAATACTTCTAATATATAAAAAATAACCAAGTAAATAGAGAAACTGGCAATAGCCATTAGACTTTATTTATAAATAATTAATTATATATAGCATATGTAATACACACACACACACACACACACACACACATTTTACAAGCTGAAAGACCATTACAAAAATGATCACGTTTTTATGTTTTATTTCTTTGGGTTTTATGGTTTTCTTGTTTTTGTTAATGTACACTCAAGAATAATTTTCCACTGATTTTTAGAGTGTAGAAGAGAGGGGGAGAGACAGAGAGACACATCCATTACTTGCCTCCCACAAACACCCCAACGAGGGCCAGACATTGAGCCTGTAACCAAGATATGTGCCATTGACCAGAATCAACCTGGGATCTTTCAGTTTGTAGCGCTGATTGTGTTTTTGAACATAAGGGAAAAAAAACTTTACTAATTCTAAAATCTAGTTTTTCTATTCATAAACCAATAATTTAGAAACAAACATAAATAATCAAAGGCGACCAAATGTTCCTCATATATTCTAGAGTGTTGGTGCACAAAATTGAGATTCATGCGCTGGAGGAGGGAATGTCCCTAGCCCAGCCTGTACCTTCTCCAATTTGAGACCCCTTGGGGGATGTCTGATTGCCAATTTAAACAGGTAGTCAGAAATCCCTCTCATAATCCAGGACTGTGGCTCCCAAGTGCTCATTGCCTACCTGCCTAATTGCCGTTAACCACTTCCCTGCCAACCTGATCAATGCCTAACTGCTCCCCTAGTAGCCTGATTGCCCACAACTGCCTTCCTCTGCTAGCCTGTTCACCCCCAACTGCCCTCCCCTGCTAGACCAGCCACCCCTAACTGTCCTCTCCTGCTGGCCCGATTGCCCACAACTGCCCTTCCCTGCTGGTTATCTCATGGTGGCCATCTTGTGACCACATGGGCATGGCCATCTGGTGCGAGGGCATGATGATCAGTTTGCATAGTCACTATCTAATAAAGAGAGAATATTCAGTCATGCTGTCACAAAATTGTATAGCCCACAGTGAGGGCAGGGGAGCAGGGAGCGGGCTCGATGGGCTGCCTTCATGGAGAACTTCTGACTCCCCTGCCCACTGCCTGCAGACTCCGAACTCACTCTGGTCTCCCCACTACTCGCCTTGCCAGGCAGGCAGTGCCTCATGGAGTCCTTGCTGAGGTGGGTGAGACAGATGCATGAGCCGTGGAGGTCCCTGCAGTGCAGGGACAGACTGAGACTTCAGGTGACCTGTCTGGGGCTTTCGTGTGTCGCTGGGCTGGACACAAGGTGGGGAGGGCTAGGATATGTTGGGGTCAAGTGGGATGGGTCGAGACAAAGCCTCACCACAGGCCTCAGGTGGGGATGCGAGCCAAGGTTTATTGGGGGAGATGGGGAGGGTGTGGCACTTCAAGGGTGTCATCAATCTTGAAGTCCCCACTGGGCAGGTCTGGGCAGGTGGAGATGGTGCCCAGAGCCCAGCACGGGATAGATGAATTTTGTGGAACTTCACAGTCACATCACACTTCTCTTAATATTTTCAAAACTGGTACAATGCACCTGAGTGGGAAGTCCTATACGGTCGGAAGTGGACATTAGGAGTGGTGGGGACAGGAAGCCTGGGGAACAGGAGGTCATGGAAGCCGCTCCCCAAAGACTGACCACCCACCTGGGTGGGAGGATGGGCTGAGATGAGAAGATCCACAGATGGGAAGGGGTAGGGAGCAGGCAACAAGCATGTCTCACACAAATCCCAGTCATTTTGTGGTAATTGCCATGTCTGGAGTATTTTGTAAATCCTGGAGAGAAATGTGTAGGTCATTTCAGCTTTATCTCTTAAACAGTGAACTTTTAAACTGCAGCTCCGGTTAACATACTGAATGTAAGTCCCCATATTTCTTATGAAGGGATGTGACCTAACACAACAGTCATATCAAGGTTAATGATATATCACTTAAATTGATATCCTGTAGTTAAAAAACAAGACTCTGTCTATGTCAACAGGTAAATTCCTATTTAAAATTCCCTAAATGAAAATAAAAGCAGAGGAACTGTTGCCTTTCTGGGAAAATGTGAATATCCTTTTGGAAAAATGAATTAAGAAAAAGCTTTGCTTTCATTGTCATGATTCTCTTATGACAATTTTCTGGGGTTACAAAAGTCTTCTTTGAAGAGCTTTGTACAGTTACTGAAGTATGTGAGAAGCAGTGTTGATTGATTTATTTGGTTTGACATTGAACTCTCAGAAAAACTATCAGAAATTACTGAAGACATGCATGGAAGGCTGTTAGATGTTGCCATACGGTCAAGGCCAAGTTCCTTTGCATAATGTGTTGAACTGGCAGTTGGACATCCCCCAAGGTTTCCTGGATTGGAGAGAGTGCAGGCAGGGCTGAGGGAGCTCCCCTTACACCATGCACAAATTTCATGCACCTGGCATCTAGTGTGTGTGTGTGTGTATCAGTGTGTGTGCATATGTGTGTGTGTGTGTGTGTGTGTGTGTGTGTGTGTATTGATTTCAATGAGGAAGGGAATGGGAGAGAGATGAAAACATCAATGATGAGAGAAAAACACTGGCTAGCTCCTGCATGCCCTACCCTGGGGATTGAACTTGCAACCTGGGCATGTGCCCTCACCAGGAATCAAACTGTGTCTTTCTGATTCATACATAGGTCAACATGCAACCACTGAACCATGTCATCTAGGCTGTTTTTCAGTATTTTAAAAAATAAAAATATTCTGTTATAAGACCATTCAATAACAGAGTAAACTGACTATAAAATTGTCAAATAAAAAGGGTGATATTTAATACGAAATGCCATAATAATTAAAGGAGTAGAGAAAATCTTATAGTTCTAAATGTTTTTATTTTGAAGAAAACTATAAGAAATAGAATATACTCTATTTTTCACATTGGAGACCAAATTACATAATGCACCAACCCAAATAAAGAAGTGAATGTTAATAAAAATATAAAGTTTTGAAGTAGAAAAATAGAAAAAGAATCAAAGGATGAATCTAAATATAAAATAAAAAAATATTTGCAATAAAAACAGAAATTTGAGGTGAACATTGAATCTTTTGGGGTATAAACATAAAATAACCCTTGCTTTATTATCAAATTACTAAGCACACATTTTTTATGTAGAAAGACATTTTCTATTTTATTTTCAAATAGTGATTTGATTAATTTTTAAAGTAGTTTTTCCATATTGGAATGTTAAGAAATAAAATGGGTTCTGAGAACATTTTAAAATTATTATATGTTAATATTTATACTTTTTCTTTCCTACTTCTATAAACTAGCACTTCTAATAACAGACAATATAAATGGACTCATTCAGAACTAAGGAATTTATGGGAATTCATATCTGTACAGATTTTTAAATTGTCACTATATATTTCCTCTTTCTGTTTTCTATACCTATCATATTAACTCCAATCACTTTACCTTTCATGCTTTTTCAATTGGTAAATTTGTTCTCTTGCCACTTGGCTTTTTTTTTTTAATTCTCTTTATACTAACTACTAGTGGCCTGGTGAACAAAACTTATGCATGGTGTGTGTGTGTGTGTGTGTGCGTGTGTCTCAGCACAGCCCGCACCATCTCCAATCTAGAGCCCTCGAGGGATGTCCAACTGCCCGTTTAGGCCCCATCACGGTGGGATTAGACCTAAACGGGTGGTCACACATCCCTCTCATATTCCAGGACTGCTGGCTCCCAGCTGCTCACCTGCCTGCCTGCCTGCTTATTGCCCCTAACTGCTCCCGCTTGCCAGCCTGATCACCACCTAACCACTCCCCTGCCGAATAAATGCCTAACTGGTCCCTGCCAGCCCGATTACCCCTAACTGCCCTCTCTTGCCAACCAGGTCACCCCTAACTTCTCTCTCTTGCCAGCCTTGTCACCCCTAACTAGCCTCCCCTACAGGCCTGGTCCCCACCAACTTCCCTCCTCTGCCAGCTTGGTCACCCCTAACTGTCCTCCCCTGCAGGCCTGGTCACTCCTAACTGCCTTCTCCTGCAGGCCTGTTTGCCCCAACTACCCTCTCCTACCAGCCTGATTGCCCACACTGCCCTCTCCTTCTGGCCATCTTGTTGCAGCCATCTTGTTTCTACACAGGGACGGCCATCTTTGACCACAGAAGGGCAGCCATCTTATGTGTTTGAGTGATGTCAATTTGCATATTACCTCCTTATTATTAGAATTAAAACCCTATTTATATTACTTTATTAACTGTTTATTCTAATGTAAATAATGTATTAATGTGTTATTCTGAATATAGTTGGTGCAAATTAAAAAAAATATATTGATTTCAGAGAATAAGGGAGAGGGAGAGAGAGATAGAAACATCAATAATGAGAGAGAATCATTGATCAGCCTCTTGCACATCTCTTACTGGGAATCTAGCCTGCAACCTGGGCTTGTGCCCTGATTGGAAATTAACCATGACCTCCTGGTTCATAGGTTGAAATTCAACTACTGAGCCACAAAAGCTAGGCAATTTTTTGCAAATTTAAAATTAGGATTTCACCTTGGCATGGATGCATATACCCATAACATTTTCTTGAAATTGAAAAACAGTGAAACTCTAGATTTTAGTCCTCTCAAGATATTGCTTTATTAAGTAGCAATATATAGTAAATAATTATATAATTGGTGGCAAAAAGTATAAATTGTAAATTTATAATTTTCATATATGGCATATACATACAAATTTTGTTGCAATTTCTATTTCGTTTTTCCCTGATTTACTAAATTCCAGGAATAAGTTTTTCTCTCAACATATAATGGATAAGCCTTAATTTCTATGCTATATAATTTTCTCCTAAAATATCTTGAGTAATTTGTGTTATTGAGGCAATTCTTACTAACATGATATTCAGGTCATCTTATATTATCTTACACCATATAAACATTTCCTTTTATCTGAGGTACATTTCACTTAGAAGACATATTCTTCATTTTCATTTTAAGGTGAGAAATAGTAAGGATTATTAATAT
The DNA here is from genome assembly GCA_004026805.1 of Lasiurus borealis. Lineage (NCBI taxonomy): Eukaryota > Metazoa > Chordata > Mammalia > Chiroptera > Vespertilionidae > Lasiurus > Lasiurus borealis. The sequence goes on from PVJN01001554.1 coordinate 61,729, forward strand.
TCAGGTGTTCTTAGAATAAAATGAAGAGAAAAATAATCTACTACATATGAAACAATCTGAACTGGCTTAAAGACAACAAGGTCAATAGGTTACAATACTTCAAAATACTTTATATATACTTATTATTTGAACTGATGTGTGAAAAACATCTTTGATGACCTAATGTACTTACATGTTTAATAAATGTATTCCTTGGTACTTAATTATAATTATTTCTAAGGCAGTCAGCTAAAACTATCCTAGCTAATATAAATTATAATAAGCAGACATTAATCTAAGATGGGCATAATGCCCAGAGAACCAGCTAAATAAAAATGGCAATTAGCTCCAAAATTGGGAAACTGGTGGAAAAGGGCTGCTAAATCTGAAATATGCAGGTACACACACCAATTTTTTTTTCATTTTAATAATAATCAGGGAGCATTTTTGCATACTGTGGAGCTATGAAATTATTTCTTAAAACTGGCTTTGTCCTTGCTTCAGTTTATAAACCTTCTTAGGGTTGAAAGCTAAGGATTTAAAAGACATGGGAGATAAAAGTACACATTGATAAGAGCCACAGATTCCATTGACAGTTTATAATAGTGAAACATAGGCCTTTGTAGGGAATCACAGCTAGGAATGTTAGCAATCAATAGTAAAGAATATCACAGAAAAATTTAATTTCCCTCCAGAACCTTAAGGTATCAGGGCAATCCTGTCATTGCTTTTCTTTCCTTATACACGTTGAGTGATTGTAGTCTCAGTATCAGTATACTATCTTCCAGAAACCACCTGAGAACAAAGGTTAAGTTGAAATGTAATATTAAGGGGGAAATTACAAAAAAGAATTATGAAGTAACTGCTATTCATTTTCCTTGGGGTTGAATAAATTCATTTTCTATGGAGCTGAATAATAATAATAATATTAAAACACAATTTTTAACCTTAGCGACTGTGTTAAAATCATGATAATTTGATGTAATGCAGAAAGGAGGCTTAAAAAACATAAGTCTTAACTCTCATGTATGCAGAAAAAGAGAAAAGGGAAAATAGAAATGGATAAGCATGGGGAGGAAGAAGGAAAGGAAGAATGCTAGAGTAACAACAAAACAAAAACAAAAACAAAAAAAAAGAAAGAAAAGAAGAAAGAAAGAAAAGGGAAGAGTAGAAATTAAAACAATTAAAAAATATGTAAGAGTAGCAATATTAACTGTAGAAAGCAACCATAATAAAAGGAAGTAACTCAGAAAGGTTTATAGAAATCAAAATTGCCACCAATAATCCCCCTGTCAACTAGTGAACAAAATAACGTGATTTCTAATGCATAATTTTTAAACAAACTAGTTAATTCAGATGCAGAGAAAAAAACTTTTATGCACATATACCTGAAACTGCTGCAGATTTTTTTTTCATAGTGAGAGAAATTGGTACATATTAATATGGGATATTATAGTATTAGATCCTTAAACATATTATCTTTAAGTAACCACTGGAAGAATTTATAGAAAATGTGTTTACAATATTAAAATGTTATTCTTGTTCATCAATTTTTAGTAAATATGATTTTCTTAGAAAATTATATTCACTTTTTAATATGTTTTCACTAAAATAAGGCAGATATCATGATCTCCTAGATCTCAGAAGCAAGAATAAATTGAAAAAAAAGGACAAGCAAATTGAGAAGTTTTTATATGTGATAATATGTTAAAATAATGATCATCTTATAGTGATGCGGTGAAATAGGCAAATCAATAATAAATTCTTATTAACACACACACACACTATATATATATATATATACATATATATATATATATAATTTTCTGAAAATTAGAAAAAATAATACATATTCAAATTGATAAAACATTTTTTTCAGAATTATTTCTCTTGAAAGTTAACACATTAGATTTAGAAACTTACATAAATTTTATTCTTTGACAAATTGATTATGTCCATGATTCATTTGAAATACACTCTCTATAAAATAAATATATATAACTTATTATTACTTTTATTACTTCTATCTCCCAAATGGGACATATATTAGACTATCATAAGGGGTGAGTAGCAAAATTGTAACTCCTAGGGACAAGTCTCAGCATTGATCCTGGGAATTTAAACAAGCTATCAATTTTATTCATCTTGAAAATGGGGCTAAAAATTATTGTGTATATTAAATCAGAAACCTTATATCAGTGCTTAGCACACTACTGGACACAGAAGCATTTTACTACTGCTTCTAATTCTTATATTCCATTTTCTTACAATAGTACATTTTAAAACACTAGACATTTTAAAACATATAAACTTTGAATTTGGACACCAATTTTCACAAACAAGTTGAATTCCTTGCTATCTGGGTTGTTTTAAATCATCATTAGGAACTCCCATATCATAACTCACGATTCACACATGCATTGTCCAACACTTTTAAAAACTACATACATTTATTTATAATATGAATTCATGCACTGGTGGTGTCCCTCTGCCTGGCCTGTGCCCTCTCACAATCTGGGATCCCTCAGGGGATGTTGGATAGCTCCTTTTGGCCTGATCCCCACAAGCCCAATCCAGACACAAGGGAACCCAAACCTGTGCATTGAATGTCTGTATCCTGGTGGTCCGTGCAGATCATAGTGACTGGTCAACCAGTCGTTCAGTAGTTCTGATGCTTAGGCTTTTATATATATAGATTAGTGGTTGGGTGCATGAAATTCATTCCCATTAAATGGAAAGAGGCCCAGACCTGGCAGCCCCACCCTCATTGGGTGAGACCCAGACCCAGCCAGACCCACCCCAGTCAAGCTCTGCTGGTAGAAGACACAACATCACATCCCTGGACAGCGCCAGGAGGGGATGCAGCATCAAGTCCATTCCCACCCACCTGCGCCTGCTGAGCATCGTGTCTCCTGATGATCAGTTGTTATGGAATGAGGGCATCACAACCATTACAATTTTAGCTCTTTATTATTTAGGATTCCTTTCTCAGTTTAGAGAGATTTTTTAAATGTTATTTTCAATCCAAAATGAATAAATAGCATATTAAAATAAAAACACAAACTAGAAATATTTTAATTTCTAAAAAAAATACATGTAAAACCAGTATATTTATTTATTTAGTTAGTTAGTTAGTTAGTTAGTTATTTTTAAATATATTAGGGTAACATTGGTTAACAAAACTATGTAGGTTTCATGTGTACAGTTTACTGTATATTGTATTGTGTCTTTATCACACCAAGTCAAGTCTCCTTCCATCATCATTTATCCCCACCTTTCACCTTCCCACCTCCCAACTTCCCTCTGAAAAGCACCATAATTCTGTTGGTGTCAAAGAGCCTTTTTTTTTCTTTGCATAATCCCTTCTGCTTTCTCACCCAAGCCTCAATTCTTTTTCCTCTGACTATGAGCAGTCTCTTTTCTGTATTAATGGGTCTGTCTCCACTTCAATTGTTAGTTTACTTTGTTCATTAGATTCCACATGTAACTGAAATCACATGGTACTGATCATTCTATGACTGGATTACAGTGGTACCTCTAGATACGAGTTTAATTCTTTCCTTAACCTTGCTCATATATCAAGTTGCTCATATTTCAAAGCAAATTTCCCAAATGAAATCAATTGAAATGCCACCCCAGTTGTTCTTGTTACATGTTTTTAAATAGGAAAAATGTATTTATAACTGACAAATATTGTGTAAAAACATAATAAAAGAGAATGTAAAGGAATAAACTGGCTTATAAAGTGTATTTACCTACACATTACACTCTTAATGCTACACTTTATCCCTAAACTGAATGTAACTTAACTAATCTTCACTGAACTTAATTGCTACCGGACTTTGCATTTTGGGCTGATTTAAAAAAAAAAAAAAGAAAAACATGTCCAAATAGGTTTGCCTCTTCCTCCCTTTCAGAATGTTTCTGAAATGGTTGAGGCAAGTTTCATTTAACAGCTCTGATGTACGACCAGTAGCAACTTTTTCGGGGTGTTTCTTTTCCACCAAGTGTGACACCCTCTCCGACATTCCTAAGATCTCCTTTTTCTCACTTGTAGAGATCTCCTCCACCTCTGGCTCCTCCTCGAAACCAATTTCTTGGAGAACCTCCGCATGTTGCTGAGACTGCACTCTTGAAACTCCTCTGTGGTGAGTTCCAGAGAGTGCTCGTCGAGAAGCTCATTCATGTCTCTCTCATCCACCTCGAGGCCCATGGATTTTCCCAGAGACACTATCTCCACCTCCACTGGCACCTGGGGTTCGAATCCTCTGAAGGTCCTTTCGGCTACTGCCTCAGGCCATAGCTTCTTCCATTCAGAGGTCAAAGTCCTCATTGTAACTAACACCCAGCCAGGCCTGATCAATAATTCTGAAGCATATCATGATGTTAAAGTGGTTCTTCCAGAACTCTCGAAGAGTGAGGTTTGTGTTCTTCATCACCTCAAAGCAGCGCCTGAACAGGTGCTTGATGTACAGATTTGTAAAATTAGAAAACACCTCCTGATCCATGGGCTGCAGGATAGGAGTGGTGTTGGGAGGTAGGTAGACAATCTTGATAAACTTGAACTCTTCGAGGAGTTCATCTTCAAGGTTTGGTGGCTGAGCAAGAGCATTGTTGAGGACGAGGAGGGCTTGCATGGTTAGATTGTTTTCCTGTAGATATTTCTTAACAGAAGGGCGGAAAACCAGGTTTACCCACTCCACAAAGAACTGCCTGGTGACCCATGCCTTCGGGTTTGCCCTCCACATAGCTTGCAGTTTATCTTTTAAAATCTTATGTTACTTAAAGACTCTGGGGTTTTCTGAATGGTATATGAGCAGAGGCTTGATCTTGCAGTCACCACTCGCATTGGCGCACAGTGCGAGAGTTAGCCTATTCTTCATGGGTTTGTAGCCTGGCATCGCCTTCTCCTCTGCCATTATATAAGTCCTATTTGGCATCTTCTTCCAGAAAGGCCTGTCTCGTCACAGTTGAAGACTTGCTGGGGGCTATATCCTTTGGCTTCTATCAGTTCAGAAAAAGTTTTGAGGTAATCCTCAGCTGTCTTCACATCCAAACTTGCTACCTCACCATGCCTGATGATGGAGTGAATGCTGTGCCTTTTCCTGAAGTTATCAAACCAGCCTCTACTGGTTTTAAATGAGTCCTTCGATGCTTTGTCCATGGAAGTGCGCAGAGTCTACTCCAGCAAATCACTGTAAATCGTTCGCACCTTCTCACATATGATGCCCTGTGTTAATGTATCTCCTTTAAGCTGCTTCTCTGTCACCCACACCATCAATAGATTCTCTATCTTTTCATGGAGAGAGCTACGGAGCTTAGAAATTATTGTCACACCCTTAGCGGGCGTTATATCCTTTATCGACTCCTTCTGTTTAAGCACAGTGCATATCGTTGAAGTACTACGTCTGTATTATCTTGCCAAGTCAGCCACTCCCACACCTTGCTCATATTTTTCTATGATTTCACACTTTAATTCAATAGACATCATCCTATTCTGAGCACTGACCTTTCCACTCCCTTTCTTTGGACCCATGATTGTAAAAAGAAATGTGATAAAGTATGTAAATGCACAAAAGATGCTTCCACAACGAGGTAAACAAGAACACTGACTGAGGCGTGGGAAACTATGAGCAGTAAACTGGTGGGTCGTGTGCAGCTGGCCGATCCGCAGGATTACTCATATCTCAAATGTTGCTCGTATTTTAAAGCAAAAAATCGCTCACTTGATGGCTTGTATCTCAAAAATCTTGTATATTAGGGCACTTGTATTCAAGGTACCACTATATTTCACTTAGCATCATTCTCTTCAGGTCCATACATGTTGTTGCAAAATGTAAGATTTTCTTGTTTGTATTTTTATGTATTTATGTATTTATGTATTTATTTAATGACTTAGTAGTATTCTACTAATATACCACATTTATCTACTGATGGGTACAGGGGCTGCTTCCAAATCTTGGTTATCTATATATATAAAAGACTAAGTGGTTAAATGACTGAACTACTGGGTCACTATAATGCACACTGACCACTAGGAGGCAGATGCTCTAAGCAGGTGATGCCCCCTTATGCTTAGTCTGCTTCCAGAGCTGATTCCCAGGGCCCCTCCCCTCAGCCAACCTCTGCAGCTCAGATCATCTGTCAGGTTGAGGGACACCACCTATCAATGAATTTGTGCACAAGGCCTCTATTTATAAATCATTCTGCAATAATGAATAAATTATTATTATTATTTATAAATAATGCTGCAATGAATACTAATTCTTTCCAATTAGTATTGCAGGTTTCTTTGGATACACACTCAGAAATTGAATTGCTGGGTCTTGAGGCAGTTCCATTTTTAATTTTTTGAGGTTGCTTTATAGTGTTTTCCACAGTGACTACACCAATCTACATTCCCACCAACAGTGCACCATGGTTCTCATTTCTCTACATCCTTGCCAATAATTGTTTTTGTTGACTTATTTGTATAATAATTTACCAGATGTGAAGTGATATCTCCTTGTGGTTTTAATTTGTATTTCTCTGATGATTAGTAACTTTGAGCATCCTGTCATACGTCTATTAGCCATCTGTATATCCTCTTACAAGTGTCTATTTAACTCCTTTGCTCATTTCTTAATTGGACTGTTTGTTTTTTAGTATTGAGTTCCATAAGCTCCTTATAACTTTTGGATATTAAGCCTTTATCAGATATATCACATGTGAATATGTTCTCCCAGTCAGTGGTTTGTCCTTTCATCTTTTTTTTTAAATTTTTAATATATATTTTATTGATTTTTTAATAGAGAGGAAGGAAGAGGGACAGAGAGCTAGAAACATGGATGAGAGAGAGACATCGATCAGCTGCCTCCTACATGCCCCACACTGGAAACAAGTCTGCAACCAAGGTACATGCCCTTGACCGGAATCAAACCTGGGACCTTTCAGTCCACAGGCCTACGCTCTATCCACTGAGTCAAACCAGTCCTGGCTGTCCTTTCATTTTTTAAAAAATATATATTTTATTAATTTTTTTACAAATAGGAAGGAAGAGAGATAGAGAGTTAGAAACATCGATCAGCTGCCTCCGGCACAACCCTCACTGGCAATGTGCTTGCAACTAAGTTAAGTGCCCACAACTAAGGTACGTGCCCTTGACTGGAATTAAACCTTGGATCTTTCAGTCCACAGGCTGATACTCTATCCACTGAGCCAAACCAGTTTCGACTGTCTTTTCATTTTGTTGGTGGTTTGCTTTGCTGTACAAAAACTTTAATTTGATGTAGTCCTATTTGTTTATTTTTTTAATTTTGTTTCTCTATCTAAAGTGATATATCTGAAATATATATATATATATATATATATATATATATATATATATATATATATATATATATATATATATATATATATATATATATATATATTGCTATGAGAAATGATCCAGATTTAACTATCTATATTTTCTTCTAGGATTTTTAAGGTTTTGAGTCTAACATTTATGTCTTCAATCCATTTTGAGTTTATTCTTGTGTATGGCATAAGGAGTTAATTTAGTTTTATTTCTTTTTGCATGCATCTGTCCAATTTTCCCAAAACAATTTATTAAATACACATCTTCAACCTATTGTGTTTTTTTTTCTGCCTTCTTTCTCAAACTTTATTTGACCATTAAAAAAATGCAAATCAGCCTTGGCAGGTGTGACTGAGTTTGTTGGTGTGACATCCTCCTAGTAAGGATGCAGAGTTGATCCCTGGTCAGGTCACAAACTTAAGCTGGGGACTCAATTCCCAAGTAAGTGCATACTGATTGACATTTCCTTCTCTCATCAACCTGTTTCTTTTTCTCTCTCTTCTTTCCTCTCTCTGTAAAATCAATAAGCATGTCCTTTGGTGAGGATTTTTAAAGTACGTAAAATTTCTGCCTTTCTCAAAAATTTACTGTAGCTAAATCCCCCTTTGGTATGATGCCTATGGCACTATCAGAGTTCTAGCTTCACCTTTTAAAAAAATTAAAGAGATTCTATGCATAGGAATTTTAAAATGCTAGTTAAATTAACATTTGTTCCATTAAATATCAAAGAAAACCAATAATCTATTTTAAATTTAGATAATTGTCAAAGTTGCCTGTTCTTTAATTGCCTTTATGCATGCAAAGTTTCCTACTGCCAGTTAACAAATACATTATCATACAGTACCAGAGTTTGGAAGTCAGAAATGAGGCTCATTGAGCTAAACCTGTCAGTGTATTACATTCCTAGAGGCTCTAGGGAAAATACCTATTTCCAACTATTCCACTTTCTAGGTGGCCTGCAATTATTGATTTCTATTCCCCTCCATCTTCCAACCCCCTAACTGATCATTATAAGCTCTGCTTCCTTTGTCTAGTCTCCTGACTCTAATCCTATTTCCCTCTTCCACCACAGTATAAGGACACGGGTGACTATACTGGGGCCAACCAGGTAATCTAGGATATTCTCTTCATTTCAAATTTCTTAATTTAATCATATCTGCAAAGTTTTAACATTTGATAGTCTTTTAGTGTTAGAGTATGGACACTTTTGGGAAAGAAAAGTCATTATTCCACCTAATATGCTAAGTAAACATCAGCTATATTTTACTAATGTTCTCTACTTAATTTAAACTTTGTAAATTATTGATAGGAATTAATTTATGAGGTTGAATCCAGAGATATATGTATTCTCCTTTATCTGTATTTTCTGATTTTCAAGCTATTCTAGAAATGTTCTTACATAGTATAGATTAACATTGACTTACTAATAATATATTGCCTTATAAAAATTTAAAAATTATTATATCTATGAATCGAAATATTTTATCTAATTTTAAACAAGCAAATATATTAGCAAATTTAACTGGAAAAAAATCAATATCCACATCATGTTTCAACCACTTCATTACAGCTTGTTTCTGTTATACTTACAAGATTTTCTCAAAGCTTTTTTTGCAAATAAAAATGTATTGAGCTATTTACAGTCTTGTCTATACACTTTGATTTATATGCTTTCTATTAGAGTTAGAATGTTTCATCATTTATATCATTTATAACAGTATTCTGAAGCCATATGTTTTATATACTTAGAAATTTAATGTTTGATATTCACTTATATATAAAAGGGGGCAGGGTCCTGGCTTTGAATTGTATCATGGCTAAATTGGGGCTAAATGTAAAATGATTTATTTTTAATATTGATGAAATATTCATCTACTGTATTCAAATACCATCCCATTTATAATCTATGAAAATACATAGTGATATGGAAGCTTATTATAATAACTTTAAATGATTATTGGTTATGGAAACATAGCTAATTATATGATACATAGTAAATAACTAAAATAAAAAATGATTTTAATGTCAAATGATAGATTACTATTGGCAAAATGTTAAGAGTTCTACCTCCCCTGCCCCCAAGTTTATATGTAATGTGATGGTATTAGGAGGTGGGGCCTTTGGGAGTAGTTTAGGTCATGAAAGTGATTAGTGCCCTTGTAGAAGAGATCCATAGAAGTTTTTCACCCCTATGTCATGTGAAGATATGGGAAGGGCCATATATATATATATATATATATATATATATATATATATATATATATATATATAATATGCAAATAGACTAAACAGTGGAACAATTGAACAACCAAACAACCTGTCCTTATGATGTACGCTGACCACCAGGGAGTGCGCTAATTATGGCAGGCATTGGCTGCTGTGGGATGCTAGAGCAGGTGAATGGGGGCACCAGTCGAAATCAGGCACCCGTCGCTATTATCAGGGTTAGCCTCTGGTGGTTACTAAAAATTCTTTGTTCCCCTGCACCATGGTCTTACTGGGCACTCACACTGAATGTCAGTGCTGGCTCCACTCACACTTGTTGAGTTGCCAGTGCCAGAGCCACACCACTTCCAGCACCCACCATTGGCCCTGATTTCTTGGTTCCGTTAGTGGGTGTGAGCAGAGGCTACTGGCCCTGATCACCCCTGAGGGCTTCTCCACATCCCACAACTCCTGAGGGGCCTTTGGGGCAGCAGCTGCTGCTCATACACACTGACAGCACTGACCCCATTTGCACCTGCTGCTGGCACCAGCCCCAATTGTTCCACACCATTGGTGGGTGTGAGTGGCCTAGTGTCCTCAGTGTGTGGGAGCAGCAGTGGCGGGAGCAGGGGACGTGGCAGGAGTGGCTGGGTGGGGCTGTGGATGATGGGCCAAGACCCACTTGTGGGCCCACCCCAGCCTTGCAGCCCACAGTTCCTTTCAAGGTGCACAAATTCATGCTCTGGGACCCTAGTTTTATTATAACAGCCAGAATAGATTAAGACAGAGATACTTACATGAACAAACAAGACAGTCAGTAGAGAGAGACAGAGTAATTACAAGCAAATATGTAATACATTTTACTTTCAAATGAATTTTGCCAGCATAGTCAGGGTTTTGTTTAATTTTGAAGTTTCATATTGGAAAGCTTTCTATATTTACATTGTTATAGATCAACAAGAATAATGGCATGCATTTTCCAATTTACATAAATGATTTCATTCTTTGACAGTTTTACTGTGTTATATTTCTTGGCAAAGGATATTTCCTCCCATTTGGGAATTAAGGGACACAATTCTTTCTGTTGCTACATTAAGGCTATAGTCATGATGATGTATTGTGCAAATGCACAATAAATCTTACATCAGTGGACAATGTCAAGTCCTGAAGGATACAGTCCTTATAAGGTAATATAACAATATCTCTGAAGTCAACTCCTAGCCACATAAACAAAAGAACACTTAGCTGACCAAGGGGTGGCCCAGAGCAGAGCAGCAAAGACTTAGTAGGAAGCCATATTTCTAACCAGAGAACTGGAAAAAGCTGTTTGTACAAATGAATCTATAATAATAACCTATAATAATAAAAGTATAATTTGCTAATTAGAGGGGACATACTCCAAGATGACCTTCTAGATGAAGCCAGGGCTGTGAGGGAAGCCCAGGCCCTGGGTACCAGAGGGAAGCTGGTGCCAGCAGCCGGGGGAAGGAAGGCCTACCCTTGCACAAATTTTGTACATTGAGCCTCTAGTAAATAAAAACAAGATGTGGGATGTGGAGGAAGCTCCCCAGTTTTTTTTTTCTTTCTTTCTCTTTTAGCCACATACACACTGAAAGAATTTTGTGAAAAAAGTTTCACAGACACCTACCTTAAAGATGTTATTTTATTTATTTCTTATTAAATTTATTAGATTGATATTGATTAATAGGATCATATAGGTTTCAAATATACATTTCTATAATACATGATCTGTAGATTTCATTGTGTTCCCATCCACCATCTAAAATCATTATCTTCTTTATTATTTTAAATTCTAATAGTTATAAACACACACACACACACACAAAAAAAAAAAAAAAAACCCTACAGTTCAGCCATGCAATTGGTGTGCTGGGACTTCTCTTAAATATGAGATTGGCTAGAGTAATGAGTAGCTTATCTGACCAAATTCTTCAGTTTTCAGGCCTCCAAACAATTGGAAGATGGTGACACTGATTCTGCCTGTTAGCTGTTGCTGTGCAACAAACATTTGTAACAAACTCAGTGGCTGGCTTCAGAAAACACACACACACACACACACTTTAAAAAATTACTCATAAATTTGTAATTTCTGTGAGAAACAGATGAAGCAGAATGAGTAGCTGGGTTGCTGGGCTTCAATCTGTGGATCTGACTGGGCTCAGGTCCTCACAGAGTGTGGACTCATGTCGCTCCATGTGCATTGATTCTGTGGCCAGGCCAGGAGACCAGAGTAACTAGGAACACTGATTGCATGGAGTTGACAGAGAAATAGAGATGAAGTCCAACCATGCAAGGTTTCATAATGTTCATACTCCACAGAGACACACAGGTCAGTTTGATCATTCAACTGGCCAAAGTCAAAAGGCCAGACCTAATGCCAAGAGTTAGGGAGGCATGCCCAATCTTCAATGGGAAATAGATGTATCTGAAGCTGTCAATTTTATTCTTTTTTTTTAATTTTCTACTCATCATGTTACCTTTTTTGTAGGAATTCTCCTTTGACTGACAATCTGCCTCTTCGTATGTTTCATTTTTCTGTGTCATTTCTTATATCTTTGCAAGAAGCTTTCCTTGGCTGGCTGCTACTCTCTCTTATGTATAGTTTCCCCTTCATATTATTTGTGCTTGTGGGGTAGGGGGTGTCCTTCAGCCCAGCCTGCTCCTTCTCTAATCTGGAACCCCTTGAGGGATGTCCAGCCTAAACGGGCAACTGGACATCCCTCTTATAATCCAGTATTGCTGGGTCCCAACTGCTCATGCACCTGCCTTCTGATTGCCCCTAACCGTTTCTGCCTGCCAGCCTGATCACTCCCTAACCACTTCCCTGCCAGCCTGATGCCAAAATGCTCCCCTGCCAGCTTATTTTCCCTTAACTGTCCTCCCTTGTGGCCTGGTCACCCCAACTGCCCTTCCCTGCAGGCCTGGTCACCCCCAACTTCCCTCTTCTGCCAGCCTGGTCAACCCTAACGGCTGCCCCCTGCTGTCCTAATCGCCTACAACTGTCCTCCCTTGCAGGCCTGTTCCTGCCAACTGCCCTCCCCTGCTGGCCATCTTGTAGTGGCCATCTTGTGCCCACATGAGAGTAGGATCTTTCGACCACATGGGGGCAGTCATTTTATGTGTTGGAGTGATGGTCAATCTGCATATTACTCTTTTATTAGATAGGATAGAGGCCTAGTGCATGGGTGCGAGCCAGCTGGTTTGCCCTGAAGGGTGTCCTAGATCAGGGTGGGTGTTCTCTTGGGGTTGGGGGCAGCCTGAGTGAGGGGCCTATGGTACTTTGCAGACTGGCCATGCCTCCCCCATGACCCAAGCAAAGGCCCTGGTATCTAGGATTTATTTATCTTTTACAACTATAACTTTGTAGCCTGGAATGGAGCCACACCTCCTGCTCACACAGCCATTCAAACTTTATTGCCTGCTAAATTTTGTGAAAGCTTGGCATCCTTCATCACCAGAGGCAACCCAAGTCTCCCATCTTCTATCTCCGTGGCCATAGCCATTTTGGTTGGATTGATTTGCATACTTGCTCTAATTGGATGATGGGTGTGACTTGTGGGTGTAGTGGAGGAATGGTCAATTTGCATATCACTCTTGTATTAGATAGGATGCATTTATTTGTTTATGTTTGATTTTAATACTCAAAACATGAGTATACATGAGTTTTATTGAACTCTTATTGCAGTTATCTAAACAGATAGGAAGAAAGGAAAGAAATAAGATAAACAGAAATTATGTGGAAAAATTATGAAATGTCATTGGTAGGGCCAACTGCTATCAACATTCAATCTTACCCTTTTACCTAGGGATTTAGTCAATATTTAGTCATATTTAGTGAGATGTGATAATGGGTCTACATTCTTGTATAAGAGAATTTTTAGAGTGAAGGATCTAGGACTGTGGTGGTAAATTTATAAATATGTACCTCTATCAGAATTTATAAAACTGTACATCAAAAAGATTTTAAAAATTTATGGAAATTAAAAAGAAATTAACTGGCATATCACGGTATCCAAACCTATATGCATTCTGTGACAGATGAAACTACATATTTGTGACTGATGAGAATAGGGAAAGTGTGCTAAGTAACTTTGAAAAATAGTGAATGAATCTTTTAAACCAAAGACAAAAAGGAGCTGTATATACACACTGTACTCTAGGTGAGAAAATTATTTCTTAAAGGGGTATACATTTACAGTTCTGAAATTAATTCATTTATACAGAGAGATAGTTATAGATAGGCATGTTGAAAGGGTCTAGAGGTAATGATTATTTAAGAACAATGAACATACCTAGCTTTCAGCTCCTAGTTCCTCACTCTAAAGAAAGGAAAAAGATGACTTGGAGAAATGGCTTATTATGTGGCTGAGCTTAAAAAATACAAAATGAGCCCTAGCTTGTTTGGCTCAGTGGATAGAGTGCCAGACTGCAGACTGAAGGGTCCCAGGTTTGATTCTGATCAAGGGCACGTACCCAGGTTGCTGTTTCAATCCCAGTGTGGGGCATGCAGGAGGCAGCTGATCAATGATTCTCATTATTGATATTTCTCTCTCTCTCTTGCTTCCTTTTCTTATAGGAGGGGGCAGGGCAGCAAGCTAAGAGAGGGGACTGGGAGCTGGGGGAGCTACAGGAAGGTGGAGCAGGAGATCGTGAGCTACTGGCAGTGAACTACTGGCAAGCTACAGGTGCACATTTTCATTCATATATATACATCCTCATGCAAAGATTTAAAAAAGGTAATAAAATCTATCTTAAACTATTTAAATAAGAAAGTAATAGTGGTGTTAGAATATAATTCCCAGAAGTAAACTCACTATGCTTGAGCCCATATTGATATATTACTTTTATTTCAAAGGGTGGGTATTCACAGTCTTTAAGTTATGCCAGTGGAGAGCACTTTGTGTGATTTTTTTTCCTTCTTTTTATCTATTGTTTTTTGAGAATATGTACACTACAAAAGAGAACAGCTCCTATAAATAAAGTGTGATTCTTCTGAGCCAAGATAGCAAAAGTTGTAAAAACTAAATGTGACATTTATGCTCAATGATTTTAATAGGAAACACTGTTTTCAAATGCAGATTTTTAAGATACTGTTCAAATCAGCACAGCCATGAAATCATATGCTTGGAATTTTAGCAAATAGATTTATAAAGTGAGGATTTATGAAGCCTTCTCCACCACTGTGTCAAATGTCACCCACTCGTGGCTGTCACACCTATATACTTGCATGGAAACAGTAGGGAAAAAACCTCTCTTTATGGGTTTTCTGCCTACATTGATTCAAATTGAGGGAGAAAATTTGAAAGTCAGTTGCTAAATGAATTACTTCAATTTGCAATGAAAATTGATTTACAATGCAACTCGAAACCAGAGAGTTTTAACAAAACTGTATTACACATGCTGAGAATTCTGCACTCTGAGCGAAAGGGACAATACAAGCAACACAATTTCTGATCCATGTTTAAAATGTTCCCAGGAATAATGACACTCGGTTTCTTTTATTTTGTTTGTTTTGTTTTGTTTTAACAAATGATATATACAGGAAACCAAAAGATCATTTCTATTTTTACACCTTACTAAAAATAAGAAACCGTTCATTCATTCCCTTACAGTTTTCTCTAAATATACGACTGATAACAGATTTTTTAGATCCTTCCTGCAATATGTACACATACCCATATGTGTTTGTATCTAGTTAAAATGAATAAATATGGCTCTTTTAGTTCTTACTATTTTTATTTTTACTTTTCAAAATTTCTTATAGTTATTTTCAAATGAACACATACATATTTATTGATATAATGTAATTTTTAAAGTCTAAAAATAAGTTACTGGGGATAGTATACAAATGATGTGTTATAGAATTGTGTACATGAAACCTGTTTAATTTTATTAAGCAGTATCAGCCCAATAAGTTCAATTTAAAAAGAATAAAATAAAATAAAACAGTCAAATGTTTAAAAAATAAAACTAAATGAAACTTCAGAATCCTTGATATAGTTTTCTATTTAAGCCTACATCCTATAATAGACGTTTGGCAGTTCAGTTGCAATAGAAAAGGGCAAACATAAAGTTCCAGTGTAGAGGTGGTGGTATACATCAGCAAAATGAATTTGCAAATCATATCAAAGCAACAGTGTGAGATACAAAAATGAAATACTTTATTGTCAATGAAAAAAGAGGCAGTCAAACCTTAAAAAAAATAGGTAAAGAGATTTCTGAAAGGAATAGTGATTGAGCAATTATGTTTTGAAGGGAGATGTTGCTGGGCATGTGGATCTCAGAAACAGCTTACGAAGTTCATCTTTTTGGCTAAAAGTCATATCCTGAAGTGCAACACCTGCATTCTGTGTTAGAGACAGTGGGAGTTACAAGGACAGCCAATGGGGTTTTCATAAGACCTCTTTGGGGTCTAAGAATCAAAGGAGGAATTAAATAAGGTATTCTAAAAACAAAGCACATATTCCAGAACAAATTTTCTTCGTAAGAATAAAAGAGTTTATGTAATGAAAATCCTCACAGCTGCCTGTCTCTGTTTGCCGAGAAATGAAAGTAAAGGAAGTGAAATATAAAAGCCTGGCTCATAATAAAAATTTAACTTAGCCATTTTGGTTCTTTCTCTATACAAACTTACTTGAGGCAGGCACAAATGGCCACACCTCAATGTCCACACCCTAATCCCTAGGACATTTGATTATATTACTTTAGATGGCAACAGGAACACTGCAGATATGAGCATGGTTACAGACATGAGATGGGAAGATATGAATGAACCAAGTGGGCCCCATTAGTCATATGAGTTTTTCAAAGCGGAAGAAGTATGGCAACTGAGAAAGCATTAAAAAAATGTAATGTTAGAGGACTTGACCAGCCATTTCTGGCTTTGAAGATGGAAGAAAAGGGTCCAAGCCAAAGAACATAGTGGTCTCTAGTACTGGAAAATGATAGGAAGCAGATTCTCCTGTCAATCATCCAAAACAAAATGTAGCTCAGTCTACACTAATAAAAGAGAAACATGCAAATTGACCATCACTCTGATATGTACCAGCCAATCAGGAGTGAGCATACAAATTAACCCAACAAAGATGGTGATGCCCACAGTGTCCAGGCAATCCTGGGATTGCTAGGGGCCAGATCAGAGACACAAAGTTTATCTCTCTTTCACAAGTTGAGAAAACTACCCCTGGTTTATTTAGTGATGTGGCCCACACATTTCTACAAGCACTGGTATGCTATGACCACTCCCAGGAAGGTCAGGACAGAATTCCATCTCCAGGGAATAATGTTACTGGGGCAAAACATCTAAGAGAGGAAACAAGCTTTTATTGGGTTTATTCTGAAGGTCAGAGAACATGCCATCCCTACATATGCTGTATTGTTATATTGATGATATTGAGCTGCAGATGCTTGACAAACAGCAAATGTGTGCAGAGGCTTTCATTTAAGTCTCCTGATCTGCCTAAAATCAGATCCTCCAAAAGGAGCTTAAATGTCATAGGTCCCCTTGACAGGAGAAGGTGTCATCAGGCAAAGAACACTGACTCCTGTCACAGGACAGGAGAGTAGAAGTTGACATCACATCCAAACTTTGTTACAAACTATTTCCCCCTACCCCCATTCATCTTTCATAAATATCATTTACTCTCCTCTAAGAGGCCTACATCTCCCATCCATAGGAAGAAGGTATTTAAACCTGCATTCTAAGCCACCTTGGGGAGTTACTTATTTTTCCGTGGGATCTCCCACATATGCATGAAGTACACATGTTCATGAACTTTTGTTTTTTCTCTTGGTGATCTATCTTTCATTACACGGTCCTCCACTAAGAACTCAGAAAGGTAGATGGAAACTATTTATCCTCCTCCATAATTCTATGTCAGAAAATTAAATCCCCAGCTGAACAATGAGGTTGGCTCAAGTACCAAGCAGTCCTGGCTTATGGAAGGGAAGCTGCTAGGGAGAAATCAATGATATTGGCATCAAAGTGGAACAGAGGGCTCATGCATGGTTGCTAGTGGGAGTTTAAAGCAATTCAACATTTTTAGAGGATGATTTGGCAAAACCAATAGAAGTGTTCAAGGTACATCTAAGAGTCTTCTTTTAGGAATCACACCTGCTTAAATAAAGCACAAGCACATAAGCCCTGGTTAGAAGCCAGGATGCTACTGCGGGCTCCCTTTCCACATTAGGAAAATCTGGGAACAAACAGCATTTTTAGAACATGATGGCATTCTATCTAATGAAAGAGTAAAATTCAAATTAACTGTCACTCCATGACAAAATAGTGGCTCCCATAGCCACAAGATAGCAGTGCCCAGTCCCCTCAGGCTTGCCGAATCCCCAAATCCCAGAGAGGGCTGCCTCTGAGAGATGGTAGCAAAAGCGGCCTGGCAGAATTCTGCCCAGAGGCCCTCCTGACCGTTTATCAAAAACAAATTCAGTCCCCATGGAGTGATTCCCCACACACACAACCTGCAGCCTGGGCTGTTAGCTTGGATAGCAGATGCACCCACACCCATGCAATGATCTCCTCCCAGCAACAGCCTGGGCTATCAGGGGAGGGCAGTTGGGGATGATCAGGTGGCAGGGCAGTACTTACTGTGTAGATCAGACTGGCAGGGGAGTGGTTAGGGGGTGATCAGTCTGGCAGGCAGAAGTGGTTAAAGAATCAGGCAAGCAGGCAATCAGTTGGGAGTCAGCAGTCCTGGATTGTGAAAGGGATGACTGTGGGATCAGGCCTAAACAGGCAGTTGGATATCCCTCTAATGGTTCCAGATTGGAGAAGCTACAGGTTGGGCTGAGGGACAACCCTCTCCCAGTGCACAAAATTTGTGCACTGGGACTTTAGTCTATACTAATAAAAGGGTAATATGCTAATTAGACTGAATATTTTCCAGATGACCTGATGGACAAAGCCATGTTGGTGGGGCCAAGGCAGAGGAGTTTAGAGGTGATCAGGCAGGCAGAGAAGAGCCGTTAAGGCAACAGGCTGTCAGGGGACAGCAGTTAAGGAGATCAGGCCAGCAGGGGAGAGCAGTTAGGAGGATCAGGCTGGCAGGCAAGTGAGCGGTAAGGATTCAGAGGTCCTAAGGGATCCCAGATTGGACAGAGTGCAAGCCAAGTTGAGGGTACCCCTTCCTGTGCATGAATTTCGTGCACCGGGCCTCTAGTAATAACATCACTTTAATCTAGTGAGACCTGTCAGATATCAGACTTATAAAACTTTTAGATAAGAAATACATTGTTATATTGTAAGCCACTAAGTTTGTGGTCATTTTTGTTACATCAATAGAGAACTAAACAGTCTGCAAGAGCTAAGTTGTATTGAAATTATATTGGTTTTAGCAAATCACTTTTCCTCTTCCATTTGTTAACAATTAATTCTATAAGCCTTTAGGATTTTGGAATAAAGTTATGCTACCTTCTGCAGTCTATTTTTGAGAAATGGATTTTACTTAATATTTAAGGGTTATTAGATTGAACATGTGGCCATTAAACATTATTACTATACTACCTCAGATGCTCATCAAAAATTCTATAGTTAGACCTACTCAACCATGAAGATAGATATACAGAGCATCTAGCATTATGAAAGGGAAGTGGTATATATGAAAGCAGGCATAAGCAGGTCTTTACATCATGGTAGTTACTTTAAGAAGTTATGCTAATGCCTAAAACATTTATTCCTGCTATCTTGCCTTTCTGCTTCAACCTGAACCTATGACTTTAAAGGGAATCAAGTGTAAACAAATCATGGTAAAATAAATAGTTTAAACCTAGTTTATTTGTGGTTCTGCATGACATAGTGATACAACCAAAAAAAGATTAGTTGTGGCACTGCAGTCTTACTTCATGATGTCCCTTTAAGACAGTGATAAAGGAAAGTTTACTTCATGGACAGATATTTTTCCATTTAACCTGAAGATTCAGATCTATAGTTGATCATGGACAATTGTCAATTGTATGGTTGGATAATAACGAACTTTAGAGGAAAATTATTGAAAGTTTAGTGGAAAGATATATGGTTAGACTGCAAACATATATTTAAAAAGTGATTATACTGTATAGAAATTGAAGTGCATAGGTTCACAAACATAGATGCCTATTCACTAAGGATGACTTTCTGGCTATAGTCAGTGTTATGTACCTATTACTAATCATCTGATATGCACTGTTCTCCAATCAGCTAACTACCTGCAAGTAGGTTTATTACATTGGGATTACACTGAAATAACATTGTTTTGCTTTTTATAGACTTGCTTTAGCACCAATGAGAATATAAATTAAAAGTGAATAGGATTTTCAGAGGTGAAAATTGTAATAAGTTCTACATGTTTACAATATTTGGTCATAACTACCATTTTTAGACCCTTGTTCATTCATAAAATTGACGTTAAAATAAACAAAAAATAATTAATATTTCATTCTGACACAGTGCCTTGCACTTGATTCAATAAAGTATTTACTTTTCACAGATAAAAGGAATACTATTAATCATTTTACCATCAATATTTCTAAGGTATCTTTCATTTTATTTTTCATTGTATCTATTTTTCTTAATCTTTCTGTATTCTGTATTGTTAAATTATTTTTTAAATATACAGTGGTACCTCGAGATACGAGTGTCCTTACATACAAGATTTTTGAGATATGAGCAGTCGAACAAGCAATTTTTGCTTTGAAATACGAGCAACATTTGAGATAGAAGTAATCAAGCGGATTGGCTGGCTGCACACGACCTACCAGTTTAACTAGAGCATCTCATAGTTTCCCACACCTCAAGGTTACCGAAAGAATTAAACTCGTATCTCGAGGTACCACTGTATTTTATTGATTTTTTACAGAGAGGAAGGGAGAGGGACAGAGAGCTAGAAACATCGATTGATGAGAGAGAGACATCAATCAGCCGCCTCCTGCACGCTCCCCCATTGGGGATGTGCCTGCAACCAAGATGCATGTCCCTGACTGAATCAAACCCAGGACCCCTCTGTCCACAGGCCAACACTCTATCCACTGAGCCAAACCGGCTTTGGATGCTAAATTATTTTAACAATGTGTAAAATGGTCAGCAGTTAAAGATAAACATAGATTTCATTTAGAAAACATGTAAAGCATAAAAATCAAAATAAAGGAAAAGAAACATGAAAATGATAAGATTGATTAATAAAACATCAGTATAACAGTAAAAAATCGAATATATTCAATTTCAACATCAAATAAAGGAGCAATCTAATAGAAAGTAGCATGAGAAAGACTTTCTTATGTTTGATTTCAAGGTAGAGAATAGAAAACAATAAAGAAAAATAGGAGCTCCTTCTTTTTTTCTTCTTCTCACTCATCTGTGGAATATAATGAATGACATAGACTGATGATCAAGATCAGATCCAGAGAATGAGAAACGTTGATCAAAACATCAGATCTCGGGGAAGGTGGGAATTGGTGGGAATAAGGAGGAGAGATCAAAAGAGGGACTTTCTTACATGCATATGAGCATAATCATTGGGCACAGAAAATGGGGAGGCTAGAGCATGAGAGGGAGATAAGTAACCAGTGCTGGGGCTCCCACCAGCAGGTAAGGGGATCCCCAAGGCAGGCACTGGGCATGGAAGCCACAGGGGCATAGGCTACCATGGAGACAGAACTGAACCTCACAACACCCTGGTTTGCCCCGGAGGATGACTGGTTAGCCAGAGATGGGTAAGATTCCTCAGGGAAAGAACAACCTAAGACAGGCACAGTCACAGAGGGACCATCAGGAGAGAACTTGGGGATCAATAGAGGTAGGACACAGACCCTCACCCCCACTACCTTGCAGGAGTCTGAACCTTCACCCTTTCTGAGGGAGGTCTCCTGCCCTATGGCTACCTCGCTTCCCATGCTCAACACAGATCAGGACCCAGGCAACAGACAGAAACATGCCTACAGCAGCTGCCCTATATCTAAATTCAGTCTATCACTAGGAATGCTCAGTGCCTACTTTCAAAAATGCAAATAAACCTTTGCACTAATACATACAGTGTAATCTAATATTGTTGGTAGAGTATTAAATTTGACATCATTTCAGATTAATGCAAATTGGTGAATTGAAATAAGTGAACACCCAAGAATATTTAAGTGTCCTGGACAAAAAGCTGTTTCTAAAGTATTAATTAAAATTTCTATTGATAGCCCATCTCATGGTAAAATTGCTTAATATGTAATGAACATAAAACAGGCATGTTTGTGTGCAAAAAGTTAAAATTTAAAGTTATTAAGATCGCATTAAAAATTTTTACCAAATTCTCCATTAATTAAAAAAGGGTGGGGGGAGTAGGATAATATCATGTAAGAAAAAATTCCTGGTAAGTAAATTACATCTAGAAAATTTTTACTTTAGAAAATTAATTTTCATTCCCCAAATCAATTTTATAGAAAAGATTCCTTTATTAACTCTTGGTCAAGAATATGTTTATATACTTTCAAAAAACAACTCCAAAACCAAGTGAACTCCTGCAACAGAGAGGAACTGACAGGTCTGCTCCAACCACTAAGACAAGAGGATAAACAGTTCAAAGATGGAAGATGCTGAGGATGCCTTGTCATCGCTACAGGATGCCTAGGACCATACCAGAGAGGTTCGGACCGGCATTGCAACCACATGTCCACTATCCAGATAACATTGCTGACATGTACACATAAAGAACTGTTTGACATTGAAACTGAAACTCAAAGCTATCAGACATTGAAATTGGGACTCTTTTTTTTTTTTCTCCTGTGGGTTTATTTCTAGCCTACAGGGGCAAGATGTTTTTAAAGACAAGAATCAGGGGATGGGGAGGAGCAGATGCAGAGGCAAAGAAGCAATGAACAGGCTGTCGTGCTAAGGAAGGGGAGGTTGGGGTGGTTGGGGATGCCTGTAGGAGATCAACCGAAGGACTTGTATGCATGTGTGTACGTATAGCCAGTGGATACATGGCATTGGGGGGGTGGCGGCGAGACGGGTGAGGGCATGTACTGGGGGATAGGGAGGGCCGGGGAGGGCAATAGGGAAAAAATAAAAATAAAATAAATTAAAAAGAAAGAAAGAAAGAAAGAAAGAAAGAAAGAAAGAAAGAAAGAAAGAAAGAAAGAAAGAAAGAAAGAAAGAAAGAAAAATGGAAGGGAAGATGCATTCAGGACAAGATTGAAGGAAGACTAGGATTGATGCATTCTGATCCAAACATTGTACATTAATTATTAAGGCAAAGTGGGGATAGTGTTTATAAAATGACTTTTCTTAGCAAAGAGAACAGCGTAACAACAATGGCAGTAAAGTATTATGTGAGAAAGCATGTAAACTTTCATATATGATATATAAATTCTTGATATGTACTTATCAGAGATGTCCTTTTAATTAAATAGTAAAGAAGTGACATTTGACTGCTCTTGCAGATATTCACAAGAAAAATCAATGAAATCATTAGTCCTAGAATTTTCTGATTTTAGTAATTTATATGTGAATTTGTGCTTCCTTTTTCATGATTTTCTTCTATAATTTTGCCATTGTTTGGGGTGGAAAATGGATCTATTTCTCTTCATTTGGTTTGTATTTGAGTAGCTGTTAGTGAATAATTTCTCATCACAATTAAAAACTGGTCTGAAGCATCATTGCTTTGTGCTTCTGCTAAAAATACAATAAATGGTTATTCTGGTAAGAGTGTTCCCTGCCATGGGAACCTACATATTTTTCTTAGACAAAGCAAGATGAATTTTAATATTATTTAAATCACTCTTTCAGGCTTCCTATAGGGAATGCAATGACTTGTGAAGACATGTGGTTTAAATTTTTTTATGTGATGTTAGCTACAATATTTCAACGATTGCTTAGAAGAAAAATTAAACTTAACTATCACAAGGAACATGTATGTTTATAAAAAAAATTGTTAAGTCTTAAATGCTAAATTATAGTGTAATGTTCTATTTCTTGACCTTGATGGTGTTTGCATGGAGGTTCAATCCAAAATAATTAATTAGGGTTTTTATTTACTTTTAGCAAAATTTCTACATGTTTATTATATTTAAATATATTAAAACATTACTTGTTTATAAAATCACTTAAATATAAATTTACATTGTTAATGTTTCCAACCTAAATATATAAGTAAATATATTCTAAAGTCATTTTATGATTAAAATAAATAGAGGTAAAATAAACTTGAAAGAATATAAGAAAGTGTCAAAACATGTTGAAAAATGAATTAATAAAATATTTTAGCAAGTCTTTTTGCTTATTTAATTCTGAAAATAACAAATATAAGCCATTGATCCACTATTACCTTTTAAAAGATAGAAAACATAAAAGGCAACCAAATTGGAAAGGCTGAAATAAAACTCATTATTCACAGATGACATGATATACAGTGGGACCTCGAGATACGAGTGCCCTAACATACGAGATTTTTGAGATATGAGCCATCGAGCGAGCAATTTTTGCTTTGAAATACGAGCAACATTTGAAATAGGAATAATCACGTGGATCGGCCGGCTGCACATGACCCACCAGTTTACCATGACTCAAGCGTCTCATAGTTTCCCATGCTTCAAGGTTACAGAACAAATTAAACTCATATCTCGAGATACCACGGTATTGTACATAGAAAACCCTAAAAGACTCCACAAAAAACTATGAGTTCTCATAAATATGAATTTAACAATGTAGCAGGATACAAAATTAACACCCAAGTACTGAAAGCATTTTTATGCTCCAATAATGAATTCTCAAAAAGAGAAAAATATTTTAATTTATATATATATAATAACCTATATTTTTATATATTAAACAAATTCATAAACAAATAAAAGCACATAAAATAACTTACTGCTTGACTTTATAGAATCCAAATTTTTAAAATTATATCTAAGCAAGTTTGAATGGTCTTTCTTTCATACAAATGCAGAATAAAAGAATACTTTCTGATAAATGTACATGGAATATTCATTAATGTCTGAGCATTACTTATTAGCCTCTATTTTCCCTTGCCTTGACCATGTATGTAGGCATAATTGAAGAACTCACTCTGCCCACCCACAACAAGGCATGCTCTTCCTAACCCCATGACCTTAAATACAATGAAATGTTACTTTTCAATTATGCTGTATTACATGTCAAAATGGATTTATATATAATATCTGAGGAAGAAATAAATATTACTCATTAGTTGATTTTATTTTTTTAACTATGGTTACTTTTTCTTATTACAGGACAATTTTAAAATTTTATTTTATATTTTAAAATCTTTATTGTTAAAAGTATTACATATGTCCCCTTTGACCGCTTCTAGACCACCCCTCACCCCTGCCTCAGACCTTCACCATTCTATTATCTGTGTCCATGGACTACACTTACATGCATAAAAGTTATTTGGTTGATCTCTTCCCAACCACACACCCTCCCCCACCTTCCCTCTAAGGTTCAAATACAGTTCCATGCTTCAATATCTCTGAACCTAATTTGTTCATCAGTTTATTTTGTTAATTAGATTCTAAATATTAATTAGTTCATGAGATGCTTGCCTTACTCTCACAGGCTTCAGTTGTTTAGCAAAATATGCTCTAGGTCTATCCATGTTGTTGCAAACGAGTTCTTTCTTTTTTATAGTTATGCAGTATTCCATTGTGTAAATGTGCCACAGCTTTTTTATCCTCTCATCTCTTGATGGGCATTTGGGCCTGTTTTCAGATCTTAGATATTATAAATTGAGCCATAGGAGTACACATATTTTTTATTGGTGTTTCAGAATTCTTAGGATATATTCCTAGAAGTGGGATCAATGGGTCAAATGGGAGTTCTATTTTTAATTTTTTTGAGGAAACTCCATACTGTTTTCCACAGTAGCTGCACCAGTATACATTCTCACCAGCAGTGCACGAGGGATCCCTTTTCTCCACATCCTTGCCAATTCCTATCATTTGTTGATTTGCTAATGGTAGACATTCAGACAGGAATGAGGTAACACCTCATTTTGGTTTGCATCTCTCAAGTGATTAGTGACTTTGGGTATATTTTTCATGAGTGTTGGTCTCTGTATGTCCATTTTGGAAAAGTTTCTTTGCCCATTTTTTTTAATTTGACTGATTGATTTCTTTTGTTAAGTTGTGAGTTCCTAATATACCTTGATATCAACTCTTTAACATGTAATTGCCAAATATGTTCTCCCATACAGTGGGCTCCCTTTTCATTTTGTTGATTGTTTTTTCTGCTGTGTAGAAGATATTATTTTGTTGTAATTCCATTTGTTTATTTTGTCCTTAGTTTCCCTTGTCCTAGGAAATGTATCTGCAAACATATTGCTATGAGAAGTCTGAGATTTTGCTGACTATAATTTCTTCTAAGATTTTTATGGTTTCAGATTTTACATTTATGTCTTTCACTCATTTTGAGTTTATTCTTTTGTATGGTGTAAGTTGGTGGTCTACTTTCATTGTTTTGCCTGTGTCTGTCCAATTTTCCTAACATCATTTATTGAAGAATCTATCTTGACTCCATTGCATGCTCTTGCCTCTTTTATCAAATATTAATTGAGCATAATGATTTAGGTCCATTTCTTTGGGGTCTCTGTTCTGTTCCATTAACCTATATGCATGTTCTCAAGACAGTGCCAGGCTGCTTTAGGAAACTTTGCAGTATAATTTTATATCTGGTATTGTGATTCCTCAAATTTTGTTATTTGTTCTCAAGATTGCTGCAGTTTTTGGGAACATTTTTGGTTGCATATAAAATGTTGGAGTATTATTTCTAGATCTGTGAAAAATGCCATTGGTATTTTAATAGGAGTTGTATTGAATTCTATAGATTTCTTTGGGAAGTATGGACACTTTAATTATGTTGATTCTAAAAATCCAAGAATACGGTATGTTCTTCCACTTTTTTATATCTTCTTCTATCTCTTTTTTCAATATCCTGTAGTTTTCCAAGTGCAAATTTTTACCACATTGGTTAAGTTTATTTATAATTATCTTATTTTTTGT
This sequence comes from Lasiurus borealis, assembly GCA_004026805.1. NCBI lineage: Eukaryota > Metazoa > Chordata > Mammalia > Chiroptera > Vespertilionidae > Lasiurus > Lasiurus borealis. The sequence continues at coordinate 88,259 of PVJN01001554.1, forward strand.
TGTTGCAATGGTAATTGTGATTGTTTATTTAGCTTCTCTTTAGAAGAATTCATTACTGGTGAATAAAAATGCTATCGATTTCTGGGTGTTATATTTTATATATTGCTACATTGCCAAATTAATTTGTTAAATCTAGTAGTTTTTCCCATCTGATGTTGCTCAGTAGTTGAGCATAAAACTATGAACCAGGAAGTCAGGGTTCAATACCTGGTCAAGGCACATAGCCTCCTTGCAGGCTCGATCTCCAGTGTGGGGTGAGCAAGAATCTCTATCATCTGATCAATGTTTCTCTCTCATCTTTGATGTTTCTGTTTCTCCTTCCCCCTTTTTCTAGTAGTTTTTTGGTGGTCTTAAGGTTTTCTATGTACAATAACAAGTTAAATAATGACAGTATTATTTCCTTCCTCTTTTCCAATTTGTATGCTTTTTATTTCATTTTCTTATCTGATCACTATGGCAAGGACTTCCAGCACTAGGTTGAACAAGAGTGATGAAAAATGGGCATCTCTATCTTGTTCCTGTTCTTAGGGGGAATGGTTTTTAGTTTTTGCCCATTGAGTTTGATGTTGGCTCTGGGCTTGCTATATATAGCTTTTATTATATTGAGGTATCATCCCTGTTTTCCCACTTTGCTAAGAGGTTTTACTAATAAAAGGCTCAAATGCTTCTTTTTCATCAACTGATATGAGCATGTGATTTTTGTCTATCAATTTCATTATGTGATGTGTCACATTTATTGATTTATGAATATTGTACTATCCTTGCATCCCTGGAATAAAACCCATTTAGTCATGGTGTGTGGTCTTTTTAATGTACTAATAGATCCAATTTGCTAATATTTTATGGAGAATTTTAGAATCTGTGCTCATTAGGAATATTTGCCTAAAATTCTCTCTCTCTCTCTCTCTCTCTCTCTCTCTCTCTCTCTCTCTCTCTCTCTTTCTCTCTGCAATGTCTTTATCTGGTTTTGGAATTATGATAGTGTTAGCCTTATAGAAAGAGCTTGGAAGTGTTCCTTCCTCTTGAATTTTTTGGAATACTTTGAGGAAGATAGATATTAGTTCTTCTTTGAATGTTTGGGAAAAAAAATTCCCTTTAAAGCCATAGAGTGCATAGCTTTAGTTTACTAGAATATTTTTTTTAATTACTGCTTCAATATCATCAGTAGTTTTTGACCTATTCAGATTTTCTGATTCTTCCTAATTGAGTTTTGAAAGATTCTATTTTTCTAGTAATAGGTAGATTTCATCAAGGTTACATAATTGTTGGAATATTTGTTCATACCATATTTTATAATCCTTTGTATTTTTGTGGTATCACTTGTTACTTTTGCTTCTGATTTTGTTTATTTGGGTCCTTTTTCTCTGTCTTGATGAGTGTATATAGAGGTTCATCAATTTTGTTTATCTTTTCAAAGAACCAGCTCTTTTTTTAACCTTTTGTATTTTCTTTTTTAGTATCTATGTTATTTATTTCCACTCTGATCTTTATCATTTCTTCCCTTGTTCTGAGACTTTCTTGTTATTCTCTTTATAATTCTTTAAGTTCTTAGGTTAAATAACTTATTAAAAATTTTCTTGTTTTTTGAGGAAAGCCTGTAGAATTATGAACTTGCCTCTCACAATTGTTTCATTGTATCCTATATATTTTAGATTGTTGTGTTTTCATTTCTTTTGTTACCAAGATGTTTTTTTTTTATTTCTTCTTTGATCTCTTTAGTAACCTATTCATTGTTTAATAGCATGTATTTAGCCCCCTTGTGTTTTTTAATGTTTTTATTATAGTGTATTTCTAATTTTATGCCATAATGATCTGAAAAGATACTTGATATAATTTCAAACTTCCTGAACTTGTAGAGATCAGTTTACATCCAAATACGTTTTCTATATTTGAAAATGCCCCATGTTCACTTGAGAAAACTATATATTCTGTGGATCTGTGGTGAAATATTCTGAAATTGTCAATTAATTAATGCCATCTGCTTTAGTATGTTGGTGATTCCTTGAATGTGTGTGTGTGTGTATGTGTGTGTGTGTGTGTGTGTATTTTTAATTCCATCTGCTTTAGTATGTTGGTGAGGATCACTGATTCCTTGAATGTGCGTGCATGTGTGTGTGTGTGTGTGTGTGTATGTATATGTGTGTGTATATATATATTTAAATTTATAAAATCTAACCAGTGATGTTAGTGGGGTGTAAAAGTTTCCTACTATGACTCTATGTCACTCTCTCCCTTGATATCCTCCAAAAAATTTTTTTCTTCGTATGCTCATATATTGAGTGCATGTATATTTATGAGAGTAATAGCCTCTTGTTTATCAATCCCTTCAGTATTATGAAGTTTTATTCATTATCTCTTACTATAGTCTTCACTTTTAAGTTTATTATATCAGATATGAGTACTGCATCCCCAGCTTTCTTTTCATTTCTATTTGCCTGTAATGTTTTTTTCTGTTTATTTGTGTGGTTTTTTTGTTTGTTTGTTTTTGTTTTTTATCCCTTCACTTTCAGTCTGTATGATTCCTTTGTTCTGAGATGGGTTTCTTATGGACAGCATATATATGGGTTTTGTTTTCTTTACTATTCAGCTACCCAATCTCTTTTGATTTGAACATTTAAGCCATTTACATTTAAGATCATTATTGATATATACTTACTTATTGTCATTCTTATTTCTTAATCCTATGTTCTTCACTTTTTATCTATTTAGTCTTCTTACAACAGTCCCTTTAGCTTGCTTGCAATGCTGGTTTGTTGTCTATGAAGCTCTTTATTTCATCTTGAATTTTGAATGATATAGCTTTGCTGGATAGAGCAGACTGGAGTACAGTCCCTTGGTTTTCATTACCTTGTATACTTCTTGCCATTCACTTTTGTCCTATAGTAATTCTATTGAGAAGACAGCTGACTATCTAATGGGATTTCCCTTTTAAATAACTTTCTGTTTCTCTCTTATAGCCTTTAAGATTCTTTCTTTGTATTTAATGTTTCCTCATTTTAATTATTATGTGCATAGTTGTGGACCTTATGGGGTTCATCTTGGTTGGACTTTCTCTGTGTTTCCTGAAATGAGTGAAATTTTTCCTTCAACAGATTAGGGACATTTTCTGCCATTATATCTGCAAACAGTTTCTTTATTTCTTGGTTGGTTCCTCTCATTTTGATACCCCTATGATGCAAATGTATTTTCATTTCATGTTGCCCCAAAGCTTCTTAAACTCTCTTCATGCTTTTAATTTTTTTTTTCAATTCACTACTCTGAATGGCTATCTATTTCTAACTTGTTTTCTAATTCACTGATTCTGTCCTCAACTTCTTCTAATCTACTGTTGAAATGCCCTTTATTTCCAATTCTTTTGGTCCTCATTTTCAATTGATTCTTATTTATTTTTTCAACTTTTCCTGTTTCTGTAGCTCTCATTAAGTCCATTGATATTTTCATGAATTTACATATAATTCTCATTAAGTTGTTTGTAGTTATCACTGAATTGTTTGAACACCCTTATTACTATTATGATGAATTATTTTTCTGACAAGTTTCTTGCCTCCATTTTATTTAATTCCTTTTCAGGAGATTCCTCCTTTTCTTTCATTTGGGGCTGTTTTTGTCTTCTCATATTTTCTGCCCCTTTGTATTTGCTTCTATGTATTATATCAAACTGCTATGCCTCCCAGATTGTGTGGAGTGGTCTTATGTAGTAGGTGTTTCATGGGATCCTTTAGTGCAGTCCGCAAGCCGACGTTCTATCCACTGAGCCAAACCGGTATTGGCAGAATCTCCTCTTAGGCTGGCTAACTATATGGCTCACTCTGACATCATCATGCAAGTTGTTGTGAAGGTTCTGTCTGAATAGAATAAAATACAACAAAATAAAACACAAAATAGAAGTAACAAAATAAAAATGTACACAAGACCCCTACAGTGCCAACAAAAGCAAGTACCAGAAAAAAAGAGAATAGGCAATAGAAAAATGAGAAAAATGATAGAAAGAAAAAATAAAATATACACTAGGAGAGAACAAAATAAACAAATAAAAATTAAAAAAAAACCATAAAACTAAAAAAAAAAAAAAAGAAAGAAAAGGGGGCCAGAGTAAGATGATGCAGGGCTGAAATAAAGAAAATTAAAAGAAAGAACTATAGAAATAGGGGATGGAAAATATTTAAAATAAAGGAGTAAGAAAAAAAATTAAAAGATAAGAAAAACTGAAACAAAAAATAGAGGAGAAAGCAGATAGACATAAAATTTTAAAAAAAGAAAGATGATAAGAAAACAGCAGGAAAAATAAAAGAGATTAAAAATTGAGTAGTGAAAAAAATTTAAAAAGTTGGAAAATGGAAGAGGAAAACTAGATATATGAATGAAACAACAGAGACTAGAATAATAACAAATCAATAAAATACAGAAGAAAATGTAAAAGGGAAAATCAAGGAAAGAGAAAAATAAATAAAAATAACAAAAGAGAAGAACAAAGGAATAAAAAATGATAAGAATAAGGAGAAAAAGGTAAAAAATAAAAAAAGTGAAGAGTTGTTTCTTTCAGCTGAGTTAAATGCCTCATGGACCTTGCTTTGGATCCTACTCTTCTGTTCTGTTTCCCGTTAGGTACTTACTATGAGGTGCTAGTCACTCTCAGATACTGTCCTTTGGCTTTCAGCTACCTGCTTGAAGCTACAAGCTACCCATTGATCCATGGATTGTGTCTGTTTCCACAGGCCTTGGCTGCAAGCTGGAGGAGACAATTTGCCCTTTAAATTAGGTTTGTTAGAAGTATGGGACCCAGGGCTGGGTCAGTAAACTTTTCCTGCTTCCCAGGTTCTGCCTCTGCATGTTTTTGCCCACCTTAGCCTGCTAGTCAGCTATCAATCTTAATCACTCAACAGTCTGTTTTTGAAAGAATTTTAGACTTGAAAAGTATTCTTTAGCTTTCAGGGAATATGTTGGGTATACTTCCCTGGCCCAGAGCTACTTCTCTGGGACCAAACTATTACTCTCCTTCTTTGCTGGGCAAAGATCTTTGTGTGGAATCCACTGGGGTACACTGAAACCTCGAGTTTTTATTAGTTTTCCCATGTGGGGAAAATATCAGTCTGGGTCCCAAGATATTAGGGTGGATGGCTCATCCCCAATCCCATCAACTGAGTGCTCCTTGAGATTGTTCAAAACTATTTGTTTTGATTTTGGATTGGGTTGTTATATTGAGCAGAGTGATTGTTTCCTGGGATTCTTGTTCAGATGGATTCAAAGAATGAAGCCACTGACAAAAGGTGGTACATGAAAAAGTGGAAATTTATTAGGATATAACCACAGACTGCTTCCTAAGCAGTGGGAGAGACCCTTTAAGTTGGTCTTTCTTTGTGTCCTGATATCCCCCCTGATTGGTCACTACAGCAGCTTCAGAGCTCAAACTCACATGGAGATCCCCATTTTCTCTTCCCCTTATCTTGTTGGTGGGAGTCACTTTTGATTTATGTTATAGCTTTCCCAGTTGTGCTGTCAGAGAAAGCCTTATCTTATAGACTTCCCAGCTACTCAGGTCAGGGCTGCTTTTCGCCTAACTTATGGTCACCTTAATTGCTGAGGCCAGAGATAACTCTGTCTGTCCTTGGTTTATGGCTGTTTTAATTTCTTAGGCCAGATATATTTATTTTTGCCTGTGGCATTTCTCTATCCTCTGTATGAGATAAGCACTCTGGTGTCTTCAAGTCTCCATTATGTATTCCTTCCCATGTACCATTTTCATTCCTAAAACTTCCTAAACCTGCCTAGTTACTAGTAAGCTAGCTAGCTAACCCTTTCAGTTTCTTCTGCAAAGTTCAAAATGCATGGTGTGGCAAGGTGTATCATCTAGGGTTGTTTGTTTTTTCTTTACCTGTCCTCTGGCTGTTGGGAATGGCTAGCTCCTCTTGGGAAAAATAGATTTAGTTTCTGGGCCAATATCCAAATGCTACTGTTAGCTGTTTTATCAAGTTCCCCCATAATGTTTCCCACCTCAGCCTCTCCTTAGGTGTGTCCAGTCCACTTCTCCCTCCCTGCACTAAAGCCTTGGATGAGTAGTTGCAAATGAAAACTTCACTCTGGATTTAGGGGGAAAAAAAGAAACTGTAGCTTTCTCTCCAACAGGCTCCAGTCTACCTGCTCCTGGCTCCGCAGGTAGTAGACTGGAGTCTGTTGGAGCGAAAGCTGTAGTTTTCAGCTTTCGCAGCTGGCTGTTCCAGAGCTGCCAGTCTCTGGTCTCTACTCTGATGCTCTGGGCTGTGGAGCTCTGTCTGGGTTCTGGGCTTCTTTTCTGATGGAACAAACCCCACCATAGCCCAGCACTCCATCATCATCTCTTTCAAGACAATAATTTTACTTTCATGAAATATGTAAAACTTGTTAGGTCTCAGTTAATCATATTTAATGCAATATGTGTGACATATTGAAATTAATGAAAGTACAGGTGAAGTTTATATATATATATACTACTACTTTGCAAGTCTCCGACTATAGGTTATATATGAACTACTCATTATTAAAGTGCTACCTTAATTTTTATTTTATTTTCTTTTTAATGAAACATTCACTATTTTTAAATACAAGAAGGCACATTATCTTGGCTAATATTCCAGTACTTTGTTCCATATATAAACTTAAGAAACTATTAGTAATATAAACATCATTATCAATAATAGCATCATTACCATTTACTACTGCATATTTTATAGAATATAGGTAATAAAGTGATATAAAACAACTCAAAAAACACTTATAATTTAATGAGAGAAACAGGACAAAAGAACACAGAAAAAATATACATATAGCACATTAGTAAAATATTATTATAACAAAATAGAAATATAAAATGTTTTATTTTATATCTACATATAATAGTTTTTTTTTCACAAATAATTTTCATGTATTACAACTTATTTCTTTTTTATGATTAAAAATACTATTATTTTGACACTGGAAATATTTATAAATACTCCAATTTGAGCAAATAAATATTGTCTTATGTCTAAAATGAGTAAATCATGATTTTAGTTAACAAAGAATAGTTTGCATATGATCTCTTTATTAATCCTCAAACTCTCAGAAAAGTCTGAAAGCAGATTACATTTTACTTCAGACTACTATTTTGAATGCTACACTCCATTTCCCTTATAAAGGTTTTGTTAATAGCTATAAAGTCAGAATTCAAGTAAGGAAAGTATTTTTCTCTACTTGACAATTTGTCAAAGCTATGAGTCAGAATGTATTGTGTCTTTATTATTATTATTATATTAAGCCATGAAACTGTACTTGCACAATAGTTTATGATTGGCTGTGACATATAGGTAGAACAACTGGTAGCCTGGGGCAGCAAAATATTAGAGAAGAATAGTGTTTTGTGACTGTTTATTATGTGAGTAATTACTTGCTAGAAGGAAGAGACATTTTTCATATCTCCTGGGGCAGTAAAGATCCTCAAGATGGCATTAGTCTTGTTTCTTTTCGTGAGAGACACAAGGCACACAATATATAAATGAACATCTCAATTTGACATTAGCTCTTAGTCTGTGTGTTAACTTTGGGTCTTCTTGAATGTGATAGATGGTGCCTGAGTAGTTTAACTTTTTTTTTAGTTTAGTGAGATATTACATTACTTAGTATTGCAAAAGTCTTACTCTAAATTATGGGACCTCAATGTCATCACTTATAGATCACATACTTAATAAATTGATTCAAGCAATGCCATCTTTAAAACTTAGTTGTTAGGTACTGTGAAACTGTGTAATTAGCTACATTTAAACTTTATCCCCAAAGGCACTATAAAGTACATATATATGATTTTATGCATCTCCTATGAAATATTAATCTTCATAATTCTAATTCCTGTGAACAGTGCCCAGACATGCTTCTCATATTGAAAAATTTTGACTCACCAGGGAAAATATCATTGACATCAAGGACTGCTTCAAAAGGTAGAAATAACTGCAAGTGATTGTGTTTTGATTACTACCTTAGAGGTAAAGAAAAACACACTTTCCTACAAAAATAAAATGATTAGCTGCTGAGACCGGTTTGGCTCAGTGGATAGAATGTCGGCTTGCAGACTGAAAGGTCCCAGGTTCGATTCCGGTCTGGGGCATGTATCTTGCTTGCGGGCACATCTCCACTGCGGGGTGTGTAGGAGTCGGCTGATCGATGTCTCTCTTTCTCATCAATGTTTCTGACTTTCTATCTCTCTCCTTTCCTCTCTGTAAAAAATCAATAAAATATTTTTAAAAATAAAATAAAACAAAATAAAATGATTAGAGAAGAATTTACACTGAGAATAGCTTAGAGAAAAAAAGAAAGAAAGAAAGAAAGAAAGAAAGAAAGAAAGAAAGAAAGAAAGAAAGAAAGAAAGAAAGGAAGGAAGAAAAGAAAGAAAGAAAGAAAGAAAGAAAGAAAGAAAGAAAGAAAGAAAGAAAGGAAGAAAGAAAGAAAGAAAGAAAGAAAGAAAGAAAGAAAGAAAGAAAAATGCTTTGTCTACAAAGTAGAATGTAAAAATGTCAAGTTTAGGCTATGATTCTCTCTAATTTAGAATGAATTTAAAACTTCAGAGGAGGTATGTAATTTAAGTATACAATAGTCACATCAATTAGTTAATCAACTAGGATAATGTTGGAAATTTTTTTTAAAATTGCTACTTAAAAATTTAGCTTTACTCATTTTATTCCATATTAAATAAATGCCAGTATTATTGACTAAACAACAAAAATTTCAGATTTTATTTTGATATTATTTTATATCCTTCAAAGTGTGTATATGATTAACATTTACAAAATATTATATAATATATAATTATTTTATCTTCATATATAAAACATGTTTACCTATTCAACATGAAATATAATTATTAAAATATATGTCAGTTATTATTCAAATATGCATTAGGAAATACAGAATGATGATAAAACTGACACTATTTCATGTAAATATTGGAATGATAACTAAAAGCAAACAAACAAACAAACAAAAACATTGGGATTCCTACTACAACAGATGCAGACCTGACTGTATATTTTATTTCTGATGCGTACTATGATGGTATTGATAAACAATTCTACAATCAATTCTATCAGTCATCATGGAAGTGATTGCTGATGGATTTTATTGTCTTGGAATCAAGAACATCTTTTTGAAAAAAAAAAAATTTCTTTCCTGATTAAAATTCTTGACATGCAGTCAAAGTTGTGGGAACTCAGAAGACTACTGAAAGAACTGTCACTAAAGGACAATTGCTACAGAACAATCTAGGATCAGGTCAAGGATTTTTGAAATGTTTTCACAAGATGAAATGTCAGAGGTCTAAAAGCAGTTATGTGTACCTGAAAAACTTTATTTTGTCTTTTATGTTTGTGTTGAGATAAAAATTTTAAATTATTCAATGTATTTTATTTAAATTAAATCCTACCATAATAACTGCAGTTTTTAAATGGCATGAAATATTAATCATTATTTATCTTACAAACATGCTAGGTATTTCAGAGTAAAATAAGTATGACATAACCAGACAAAAATAAGTATGATATTCAAATTAGCTAATGATATCATTACTGAGAAATGACACATAGCAGATATTAAAAAAAAGAAAGAAAGAAACAGGAGAAAATGGCTGCTGAATAGGCAGAAGTGTCCTGTGCCTCCTCCTGGGGCTAGGCCAGAAAAGTAAGTAAATTGGAGAATATCCATCCTAAATTAACAAATTAGATACAGCTGAGGAGATAGTTTTCAATAAGGAAGAGCAGAGTATACCTAGAGAACATTACTTGCCAGCCATAACCCATGTGGAACCACCACTATGCCCAGGCAGTAAGAAGCACAGTATCTCCCAGGAGGCTCCCATACATCTTCAGGGAGCACTCACTAGAGTTACATTCTATACCAGGCTTCCTTGCCAGCCTGTCTGAAACCAGGGTCAAACTCTGTGCCCCATTCCCACCCTGGGCCCCAAAACCATGCAGCTAGCCTAACCTGTTCCACCTTGAGCCCCAGAACATGCTGCCAGGGTGACCTAGAGGAATATAGTTCACTAACACTCCAGCCACAGAGAGTGTAGACTGTGTGAACCAGAGCAGCTTGCTCCCACTCCACTTGTGGCCCAGGAGGGGAAACCTACAGAAATCCAGTGAACACATTGCTCAGGGACATAGGAGAGCAACTGGCACCCACTCCACCCAAGCCCCCAGGACAATACTGCAAGGAATACCCTCAGCAACCAAGCACACTCTTCACTCCAAGCCATAAGAAATCAAGGACTGTGTGAACCAGAATAACCTGTGCTGCTCCATCTCAATCCCAGGAGCATGCTGCCAGGGCAACCTGGAGTAAACCAGTGTTCACTCTACTCCAAGGCACAGGAAAGACACAACTTTGTGAACCAGAACAACCCAGACCCGCTCCACCATGACTGCTGAACAGTCCATTAGTGGCTACCTAGAGCAACCCAGTATGCAGACTTCTCTGGCCAAAGGAGGGCACTACCAGGGTGACCCACAAGAAGTCAGTGTGCCCAGCCGGGGCCACTGAACAGAGCTTTAAGTGTGCTGCCAGAGGGACTTAGGGCACCACACTGCTACAGATGCCAGGGTTGCACAGAAAATTGCATGCCAGAGGGCTCTGGGTTCTCACAGGGAGTAGAACCCCATAGGAATTGGGCATGCAATTCTACCACTCATGAGCATGTAAAACAGACAACTGAGGGAAGAGGTCCATGGGAGAAGTGGATACAATTCAGAGTAGAGACAATAAAGGCATGAAATTCAAGGCAAACCCAGCCTTTGAGCTAATGATTTCCAGACAATTGGCCTGATAGGGTCTTTAGTCAAATCCCAAGCAGTGTCCAGGGCCAGAAAGAGACAGGAAAATGGGGAGACAAAGCAACAATCCCTAAAGGAAAGAAAATAAGGACTGACCAGGAAAGTCACTGAATGTAATGGAAGCATGCAATATGCGAGAGAAAGAATTCAGAGTAAAGGTCATAAACTTCCTAAACTGCCTGGTTGAGAAAATCAACAACATGGAAGAACCAAGAGGAAATGAAAAGTGATATAGCTGCCCTGAAAAATACAATGGAAAACAGTCAGTTAGAAGACAGGATAGAAAATAAACAACAGCAATCTGAACAGCAATTTGGAAAAAAAAATAAAAAGAAGAAAGAGAGTTTAAAGGAGCTTTGGAACAACATGAAACAAAGCAATATTCACAAAATAAGAGAGCCAGAATGTCAAGAAGAGGAGCAAGGAATAAAAAACATACTGGAAGGAATAATGAGAGAAAACTTTCTGATTTGGGGAAGAAAATAGTCACATAAGCACAGGGAGTCCCCACATCAAGACATGTCCTAATTACAATGGCAAATGTTAACAATAAAGAAAGAATCTTAAGGGTTGCAAGAGAGAGACAAAAAGTTACCTATAAGGGATCGCCCATGAAACTATCAAATAATTTTTCAACAGAAACACATCAGGCCAGAGGGAATAGAATGAAGCATACAAAGTGATGCAAAGCAGGGGATTGAATCCAATAATTCTCTATCCAATAAGGCTATTAATCAAAATTGAAGGGGAAATCAGAAGCTTCACAGAAAAAAAAAGGCTAAAGGGGTTTATTACCACCAAGCTAGCAATGCAAGAAATGCTAAAGGGTCTTATGTAGAAAGAATATATAGAAAGGGAAGAAGGAAACACAGGCATAAAGAATAAACATGACTATAAACAAGTACCTATCAATAATAATTTTAAATGTAAATGGATTAAATACTCCAATCAAAATACATTGGTGATTGAATAGATCAGAAAACATGATCTACATATATATGATGTCTTCAAGGGACCCACCTCATAACAAAGAACTCAAACAGATTGAAAGTGAAGGGATGAAAAAAAATCAGGCAAATATAATTTTTTTTAAAAAGATAGGGTAACAATAGTTATATCTGACAAAATAGACCTCAAAGTGAAGGCCATAGCAAGAGACAATGATAGCCACTTTAAAATACTAAAGGGACCAATACAAAAGAGCATATAACTTTTGTAAACATATATGGACCAAATGCAGGAGCACCTAAATACAGAAAAAACAAAAACAAAAACAAAAAAACAACACACCCTTCTGGAAGACATCAATGGAGAGATCAAAAGCAATACAATCATAGTAGAGTACTTTAATACTCCATTGACTTCACTGGATAAGTCTCCTATACAAAAAGTTAACAAAGAAACAGGAATCTTAAATGATTCACCAGACCAGATGGAACTAATTGACATCTTCAAAACATTTCACCCAAAAGCAATAGAATATACATTATACAGGAGTGCACATGGGGAATTTTCAAAAACTGACCACATATTAAGACACAGGCTAAATCTCTTCAAATTAAAGAACAAAGAAATCATAGCAAGCATTTTCTCAGATTACAGCAGCAAAAAATTAGAAATCAACTACAATAAAAAATGAAAAATTAAAACACTTGGAGGTTACATAGCATATTATTAAACAATGATTGGGTTGCCAAAGAGATCAGAGAAGAAATAAAAAATATCCTGGAATCAAGTGACAATGAAAACACAATAATTCAAAATCTATGGGCTACAATGAAAGCAGTCCTGAGAGAGAGGTTCATAGCTCCTCAAACAACAATAACATCAACAAAAAACCCTTCTACTAAATTATTTAACTCTGCAACATTAAGGATTAGAAAGAGAGCAATAAGAACAGCCCTGAGTAAGCAGAAGAAAGAAAATAATAAAGATCAGAGTGTAACCATATGATATAGCAACACACAAAAACACAAAACAAAGAAACAAAAATAATATAAAAGATAAATAAAATGAAGAGCTGGTTCTTTGAATTGACAAACAAAATTGGTGACCCTCTAGCCAGGCCCACCAAGAAACAAAGTGTGAGGATCCAAATTTAAAAAATCAAAAGTGAAAGAGGTGAAATAATAATTGACCCCACAGACATATGAAGGATTGTAAAACAAAACAAAACACTATAAACAACTTTACTACAAAAAAACTGGACAACCTAGTTGAACTGGATATATTCCTAGAAAAATATATTCTACCAAAACCCAATCAGAGAAAATCAGAAATCCTGAAGAGGCTGATAACTATCAAAGAAATTGAAGCAGTAATAAAAATTTCCAGTAAACAAAAGCCCTGTTAAAGGCTTCCCAGGGGAGTTTTACCAAACATTCAAAGTTAAACTAAAATCTATTCTCCTCAGACTACTCAAATAAATTCAAGAGAAAGCACATTCCCAAGCTATTTTAATTAAGCCAGCATTACACTAATCCCAAAACCAGATAAGGACAATGAAAAGAAATTAAAGACCAATATCAACAAGGAAAATAGATGCTAAAATCCTCAAAAAAAATTCTAGCACATCAGTTCCAGCATTACATTAGAATGATCATACATAATGACTAGGGATACAAGGCTGGTACAATGACCACAAATCAAAAAAATGTGATATATCTCATAAAGAAATTGAAAGACAAAAATAACACAATCATATCAATTGATTCAGAAAAAGCATTTGACAAAAATCCAACACATTTTCTTGATAAAACTCTCAACAAAGTGGGAACAGAGGGATCATACCTCAACATAATAAAAGCCATATATGACAAACCTACAGCCAACATCATACTCAAATATCTAAAACCATTACCCTAAGAATAGGAACAAGACAGATATGCCCACTCCCACTACTCCTGTTGGACATAGTCCTGAAAGTACTAGCCATACTGATCAAACATAAAGAAGAAATGAAAATAATCCAAATTGGGAAGAATAAGTAAACCTGTCATTATTCTCAGGTGACATGATATTATACATAGAAAACCCTAAAAAAAATCCAATAAAAATAAAAAACAACAACAACTTAAATAATAAATTAATTAAGCAATGTAGCAGGATAAAATATTAACAACCATACATGTATGGGCTTGTAATACATCAATAACGAAGTCTCAGAAGGAGAAACTAAAAAAATCAATCCCATTTATTATTGTAACAACAAAAGATGAAGATACCTAGGAATAAACTAAAGAGGTAAAAGACCTGTAATCAGAAAACTGCAGGACATTGAAAAAAGAGATAGAGGAAGACATAGCAAATGGGAGAAGAAACCATGTTCATGGATTGGTAGAATCAACATCATTAAAATGTCCATACTACCCAAAGCAATCTATGGATTTAATGTAATCCCATTAAAATACCAATGACATATTTCACAGACCTAGAACAAACTCTCCAAAAATTCATGTGGAATAAAAAAAGACACTTAGTAGCCCAAGTGATCCTCAGGAAGAACAAAATTAGAAGGATCACAATATCAGATATTAAGGTTTATTACAAAACCGCTGTTTTCAAAACCTCTGGGTAATAGCATAAGAACAGACGAGAACCCAGAAATTGACCCAAGTTTTATACTCAATTAATATTTGATAAATGAGGCAAGAAGATACAATGGAGTTAAGACAGTCTCTTCAATAAATGGTGTTAGGAAAATTGGACAGATACATGCAAAAAAATGAAATGAGGTCATCAACTTACTCCATACACATAAGTAAACTCAAAATGGATAAAGGACTTAAATTTCCATAAAAATATTAGAATAATCAATAGCCAGCAAAATGTCAGACATATATCATAGTAATGTCTTTACTGATTCTGCTCCTATGACAATGGAAACTAAGGATAGAGTAAACAAATGGGACTAACTCAAAATAAAAATCTTCTGCCAGCAAAAGAAAACATCAACAAAACAATAAGAGAGTCCACTGTATGGGAGAACATATTTGCCAATGTTATATCTGATAAGGGCCTAATCTCCAAAATTTACTTGGAACTCACATATCTTAACAAAAGAAAGGTAAATAATCCAATAAAAATATGGGCAAAGGACCTAAATAGAAACGTTTTGAAAATAGACATAAAGAAAGCCAAGAGACATATGGAAACACTAGTGGCCCAGTGCAAGAAATGAATGCATGGCAGAGGGGATGGGGATGTGGGGGAGATTTCCTTCAGCCCAACCTGTACCCTCTCCAATGTGGGACGCCTCAAAGGATGTGCTATTGCCGGTTTACAGGGATTGGGCCTATACTGGCAGTCAAATATCCCTCTCACAATCCAGGACTGCTGGTTCCAGCTTGCCTGCCTGATTGCCCCTAACTACTCTACCTGCTGGCCTACTTGACTCCAACTGCCTATTAGCCCCTATATACCCCTGCCAGTCTTCTCACCCCCAACTGTTCCTCTTGCTGACCTTCTCACCCCCACCTGCTCCCCTTGCTGGCCTGCTCATCCCTACCTTCCCTCCCCACGGCCTGCTCACTCCCAACTTCCCCCCTGCATTTCTGCCCACTCCAAACTGCCCTCCCCACTGTCCTGATACCTCCAACTGACCCCCACTGATGGCCTGCTCATCCTCATATGGCCTTCCAGCTGGTCAGCTTATTCTCAGTGGCCCCTGCCATTCCATCCTGACCTAATCATGCCCTGGCAAACCAAGGTCCCAGAACCTCCTTTTCTTCTTCTTCTTCTTTTTTTTAAGCACTCCTTGAGTGGAACCCATTGCCAGATGGAAGCAAGTATCAAGGATTTATTTATCTTCGATAATTGAAACTTTGTAGTCTTGAGCAAAGGCCAGGCCAGCCAGGGTAGGCAGGAAGCTTGGCTACCTCCATTGCTGGGTTAACCCAAGCCTCCTGCTTGCTCCAGATCCATAGCTGGCTGCTATCTTGGTTAGGTTAATTTGCATACTCACTACTGATTGGCTGATGGGTGTGGCTTGGCATAGCAGAGTGATGGTTAATTTGCATGTTTCTCTTTTATTTATTTTTATTTTTTAATTAAATCTTTATTATTCAGATTATTACATTTGTTTCTCTTTTTCCCCCTCCATAGCAACCCTCCACCCAGCTCCCACCCCTCCCTCTGCCCTTAGCTACCTCCCATTGATATCATCCATAAGTATATGATTATTGTCCAGTCTCTCCCTGTACACCCTTCACCCCTTCCCCCCTAAGAATTAACAGTCCACTCCCTTTCTGTGCTCCTGATTCTATTATATTCACCAGTTTATTCTGTTGATCAAATTTTTAATTCACTTAA